>JAYKKM010000054.1:1947500-2012500 GCA_035772405.1 Chrysogorgia sp. JL179-B06 | reverse complement strand
CAACCAATAAAAAAAAACCGGAACAATCACATGGAAAAATTAACACTAACATTATTTATTTTTAATCGTACGCCATATTTGTACAACAACGAAGATGCCTTTTAATTTATGCTAATCAATACCTACGTACATTCAATTGCGTAACATCTTCCCTTTCATAAATCAAAGTATAAAATATAAGTTTAGGAAATCTTGAAATTTAGCCAAAAAGAAATAATTCAGAACCTAGTATTTTATTCTTTGATTTTAAAGTCTCCAAAATTACATCTAATTTTAAACATTCTTAAACTAAAAACTCCGGTCGCCTGATAGTTCGAGTCCTTGTTTGTCGCCTTGGCTCGTTTGTCGCATTTTCTTCCGAGATTACAGGTTGCTGAGGGGTTATTGGTTTGGTAGTTGGTTCTTGCAATGTATCTGGCATACTCCGGTGTCCCAGGAAATTCGTCCCGCCGTAATATCGCCCCCCTGGGGGCGATATTCCTAGGAAATCCGCCCTCCCACATAATAATCCGCCATCACACATAATAGCTAGAAGGTCCGATTCAGTCCTATGTTAGAGATCTGTGGAAGAGACCAATGTTCCGCAACCTACCCATTCAAATTCTAGACCCTTTGTTCATATTGTTGTTTTGCATGTGTGAGTCATCGTTCATTGTTAAAAAGTGGTCACCGCAAAGGCCATTGTTAACGATTGCTATTTTCGAAAATTGCAGCACTTTATCTGATAATTTCTATTTTTTTTCATTTATTTCTAAACAAGTCCAATAGCTATAAAATGTCTGAACTGGTCAACTAATATATTTAAGTATTTTTTTTGTAAAATATTAAAGTTAATAAACAATGTTCTTGAGAAGTTTTGATTTTAAATCGAAATTGAGAGGGAGATTCCTAGGAAATTCGCCCCTCCAGGGGGAGGGGGGCGAATTTCCTGTGACACCGGTAAGCCAGGTGGTAAACAGAGTAAAATCGCCTGGCGTATCGTAGCTTAATGGGTTATATTCTTTGTATATTTTCCTTTTATTCTAAAAAAATTTATTCTTTCCAAAATAGACTGTGATTTAAATAAGGTTATTCGTAGTAAGAAAAATAATAGGGGCACACTAAAATAATAGGAGAAATTACTGCTAAAGTGCTATTTTCTGCTGGCTGATGTACGAAAGAAGTAGATAATGTTTTCTCACACACTGCTAAAGGCCAAATGAGTAATTGGGTGGTACAGGTTAGGTGAGCGCATTCTGTTGCATCCTCCATCGCTTGACACAGATATCCACCCTTCTGCTGGGCATCGATGTGATTTTAGAAAGAAGTAAAGGTACCATAACACATTGATGAAATCTAATGCTCTGGCTCGATCAGTAAGTCCACTTCATTTATAATTTAACCCATTAACACCAATGCTTTCGCCTTGACAAGTAAAATCACCTGGCATTAGGCAGAGTAAAATACCAAAGTAGGGCACATTAGGGTGCATTGCAGCTTAAATTAATGGGTTAATATACTGAAACAAAAATAAACTTACTTTTAATGGCTAAAAAATGGCAGGATTGCGAGCCATATTTTTGGATTTCATAGGTTGAACACCATGGTGTTTTTCCATCTGCATTGGTGCAGCATTCCCAAACCTTATCTCAGTCTGGTCTTCATCTGTTGCATGGGTCCATAAATGTGGTAGGCTTATCAGCTGATTGGTTGCAGAGACATAAGTTGGAGAGCTTTCTACTGAATTAGAGTTACCCATTGCACACATTCTGGAATTCTCGTCAACAATTGTAGAACAACTAGTTTCTGAAGATAAGCCAAGTGTAAGATCTGCCAAACTACAATGCAAAATGTCAAAGGATTCATCATAACACATGTTATCATTTAGCGAGGACTGCTCAAATAAGTCATCTGTAGCAAGCAAGGCATTGATATCTCCGTTACTAATGTTCAAGTCAATTCCACTTTGGTCAAGTGCTTGCTCTCCACAAGTGACTTTGAACAGTTGCCATTATCAGCAGGTTGATCATTACCAATGTTCAAGTCAATTCCACTTTGGTCAAGTGCTCTTTCCACAAGTGACTTTGCACAGTTTCCATCATCAGCAGATTGATCTCCATCTTCCACATCATACTAACATGCTGAGCCTCTATGAAGGCACAACCATTTGTGACCAAACTGGGAGAACATGGTATCAAGCCACGAAGCATAATGTTCCTCATACCCCAATTTATTTGTTCGATCTGACGCAAAAAACGAATGTTATAATCAAGAAGGCCAAAGGGCATTCTATCCAATGGCATTCTGGATTGACCATTAACATTCGCTCTTTCAAAGCACTTGCATACATCCTTGGCATACCAAAGTTGTCCGCCGATTACAAAGTCAGACTAATAAAAACCAAACTTCTTCCGCTTTCATATTGGCACGAAATTAAGGACTTGCTTTTTCTTCATGGTTGCTCAAATGGAAAATACAACATCGATTTATCTAACTATCTTCCAAATCTACCGGTTAACCATCTCAGGCATTCAAATAAACATAATTTCAAAATACCAAAACCTCGGACTAAACATTTTCAAAAAAGTTTTTTCATAAGATCATCTAGACTTTGGAACACACTCTCCGATCAAACAAAAGAAATTAACAAATATAGTCTCTTTAAAAATTATTTAAAATCAAGATACTTTGTCGCTCTCCAGAACACATTCAATACTGATATTATATCTACCTGGCGCTCAATATGTTTAAATTGTAATTCTGTCAGAGACCTTGAATCGCAGAACTTCAGTATTTGTTGTTAATATTAACTGTGCGTGCGTACGTGAGTGTGTGTGTTAGTATAATGTATTTGTTGTAATAAGTGATATAATAAGCGTATCACAGGCTGTGATATAGTAATATGTAAATGTTATAGTTATATATGTAATGTATTATGTATGTTTGTTAATTCTTAGGGTAAGACACCATGACTAGGGCTGAACATCCCTGTTGTGTCTTGCCTTGTGTATGTAAACACGAAAACAAATTAAATAAATAAATAACTCGAGAATAAGATTATGCTTCTTCTCATCATGTAGCATTTTCATTGCACTTAAACATATGTTCAGAAAGTCTGGACTAACATAGTTTAAATAATCCATAACAGTTCATCAATCGATGTTGCTCGTTGTGGAGTTGTCGGTTTCTGGTCAGTACTGTTGGAGTCAAGATTATTTGACATATAGTCAATGTTCAAGGATTCCTCTGCCTCTGTTAATGTGCTGTACTTTTTGACCAAGTGCTTGTTAACCCTCGTTCGACATGATCCACCTTACAAGAAACAAAATATTTCTGTTAAAAATTTATTGCATTATATGTAATAATTTATGAGTAATTCTGGGTACAAGTATTTTGCATCTGCTGTATTTCTAGTAAATTTTAAAGTTAAACACCACAAAAAGCATCAACTATAATACTTAATATAATACTAAAATGCTGCATGTATATTTGTATACATACTGTATTTCACTTAGACTGAGTACTAAATATATATACTAAAAATAAACATTAAATACATGACAAACCTGTTCTTGTCGAGTTGCACGCATTATTAACAGCCTCTACACACGCATTCCAGAACTCCATGTCCTTTGTTGTTGGCCATTTATTGCATGGTATGAGCATTGCTCCAAAATAAGCAAATGTATTGCACTAGGGCTGTTTCCTCTTGCTCTGTCCATGAATCACTCACCATTAGAACGCTTTTCTGGGGCTAAACAATCGCCTTCTGAAACAAAAAGGCTTCTCCTAGATGTGCCTTGAACAGTTCGTTTGCAAGATGGTTTGCCAGGCGTGTTGCCTTCAACGACCGATGGCCTCTTGGCTGCCATATTCAAGTTTCAACCTACGAAAAAAGGGTATGTTTACAACGAAAAAAAAACAGTCATCCGAAGGGCGCCTTGGGGCGCGATTACATTTTACTATATAACAAAGCTTGTATTTTAAGTTAATGGTCATTGAAACAACTAAAAACCAGTAATTCCACTGCTGGAATAGCTTTAAAATATTTGTTCATGTAATACCCGAGAAGTTGCCAAATCTTATCGCATCAATGACGTGTAATATACGACGACAAATACACAATTTGAAATGCAATTGTCATTTAAGTAGATAAAGGTCGCTTAAAATATGGAAAAGAAACATATTTACCTTTTGAGATGGTAGTAAAATGCCAATGAAAATGAGCAATTTTTTGTAAGTTTTCCGCCATCTTGAAAATGCGGCATCAACAATGCTTTGCGGTCGCTATGCGCACACCGTCTGGGATGAACATTACAAAATCGTATTTTAAAGATGAATATTTAATAGGGCCCATCCTATATGGTTATGATAAAGTAATCCTCTTCACACCTTGACAGATGTTTGCTTGTTCTTCGACCATTTGACTATCATTGTCTTCGACTTCGGTAGATTCAGTTGCCAGAGTTGATGCATTTCGTCGCCGTTTTTGTTGTATTTTAGGAGAAGATGATTCCCTAAATACCCAAACGCAATAAATTGCATATTAGTTGCGTTCATTCTCCAAACTGAATTGAAAAACAAATAGAAAACTTACCTTCGACGAAATTCCAAAGACAACAAGTTACAAGTGCGCAGCAAAATCACTGTCACTTGCATCGAATTAAATAATTTATGATTTAAATATACCTTTTTACGCTCTCTCTCCCATAATTTCCTGTAATCTTTTCGGCCCGAAAACACTTTTTTTCGACCAGAATTTTGCCTTGAGCCTTGATTAGACGCCATATTGAATTTCAAAACTTGAAAAAGTTCACCCACCGGATGCGGAGCGGGCGACACTGCTGCTTTAATATTTACAGCAGTACTTAATTAATGTGATTATTCGAATACGGTCACATGTAAACAAAATAGTAGGGGTCTACATAGCCTGCGTGTAGATGCCAACTGTTTATCAATAATATACTTCAAAAATGTTTGAGATCAAAGTAGTTGATAAATACCATGAATGTTTGCATAGTGATAATATCACACAGAGAAAATTGATTGAATCCATGATGTCCAAAGTAAACAGGACCAAAGCTCAACAGTGAATAACTTGTGTGGTGTTTCAACAAATTATTGCTATATATGTTCACAAGTTCATCGTGAATTATACTGTCATTAGTGAAATTAGTGATGAAGACAGTTCATAGCATTATTAAGTAAAAATATTGTTATGTACTCGACACTGAAAATGTACAGTAAAAATTATAGTTATCCACTCATAATTGGAATAGCGTTGTTTTTGAATCAAGTTTGTAAAGTAAGCAGATCATTATTTAATCAACATGAGACACATAGATATTTATATACACTTAGGCCACACCAATTTAATTGTTCGGGCCACGGATCCGACCGACACTGTTTTTGTGAAACCAAAATAAAATTTGTACCTATTATTTACTTTGATCAAACATTGGTTATTTTGTGCTTTTTCAACCTTGTACCCAGGCTTTTCACCATCTTAAAATTAACATTTGTTTTCTTATACTGTAATGTAATTGTCTGTAACCAATGTCAGAATGGTACAGGTGTGCTGTTAAGCTTGTATCCAATTCTTATATTTCTCCATCTGCATCTTCTAAAACAGGAAAATGCATTAAAATGTTTTTCTTGTGCTTTTCAATCCAAGCCACAAATTTGAAATATCGGCAAAAGATTCAAATGCTCTTCCATCCACTTGCATAAATGGCCTTAAGTGTCTTAAATCACTACGTATCATCTTCTCATCATCAGCTGATGACTTGTGTGAATGTAAAGATGACCTGTGTTGTAAATGGACTTGTTTTTCAAATGATTCCACAATTTTTTTAATTCCCCCTGAGGCTTTACTTGCTCTGCTGATTGCTTTGTCAGACTTATTGGCACCCATTGACCTGATAAGCGTTTTCATGTCACTGTTCCTGTTCTCTTGAAATAAATCAATTTCAATGTTTTTCTCTTGACCACCATTCCAATTTACTGTAGCTGCCCATTTGCATCGATGTGCCTCAGACAACAGGATTTGACTTTGCATAACATTGACCAACATTTCAATGGCATACTCGTTGAAACCAGATGCAGAAACCATCTGAAAAAATTCCATGAAGGCTTCAATGACAAAACACTTAACAGCACTGAGAAATAATTGATCATGACACAAGCTTCATAATGCTTTACATCGATCGTCACGTTCCTTCGATTAAATTTTTACGATTTCTTCGATTCAAGTACCTCAGAGTACCCTTTTCTCTACCTGAATTCTTGTATAATTGTTTGAATACAGTCTAAAAAGACAAAAGAAACTACTATAATGTTTGAATAACCAGGGGGTAATATAATCGTAAAATAAATAGTATTGCCAATCCAGATGGCTTATACACAGTCAAGTTCAGACAACATGAGTGTCTGCCATTACTGTCCAAAAAACTATATAATCCTCCCATAAGCATTCCTTCACACTGTTGTGATAATGGTCATCCTACAGGGTGTATCAAAAAAGCGCAACCTCGGAATTTCCCAAGAAATCCATTGTGTTCTTAAACACAAAATATTTTCGCCCCTGGGAATTTAAAATAGCTTGTAATCGTATTCCAGGGGCATAACTGTCTAATTACTACAAACTCGAGCACGTAAAGCAGAATTGAATCGAAATTTATGCATTTATTTAATGGAAAGTTGTTTAGTTTACAAGTATCAACAGATTTCTTGGGAAATTCCGAGGTTGCGCTTTTTTTATACACCCTGTATATCTATCAATGCCTTTACCATGGTTCTGTACACAAGCATGTGACTGCCAGGTACCTGCAGGCCTGGGAGAGAATGTCCCTGTCAAGTTTTGAAATTTGGGGTGTCTGGAAATGCTATTTGATAGCATATTTTGTCAAATGACATATTAATCTACTAAACATATTAAGCTACTAATCTATTGTTGATATTGCGGTGCTAAGTTTTACATACATTATATGTAAATTTGAAATCCCTGCAGGCATTTTGTGCCCTCCCAGTCTGAATAGGCTTAAATTTGACTTAATGCAAAGGTATTAAAACATGCAATAAAATAGTAGAGATGAATTACAAACATACAAACACATACCTTCAAATAACTCTTGGTATGCCAGTCGACTATGCAGAATGGGTACAAGTGGTCTAATCGCTGTCTGGCGGAATGACAACCTGCTCGTATGTCCTTTGCCCCAGCAAATCGTACTCTTGTAAGCTGATCACCAAAGCAAGGTATCTTCACTCCACATAAAGGGTCGTCAATTGAACCAACAGGAGGGATATCGGATGCTGGTTGATCTGGCCTTGAACTGCATTCAATTACAGGTGTAGGGGCATTGGATGAATCAGGGGCATCTTTGCAAAGTTCAGCAGCAGAATAGATTTGAGATGTCCATTCTTCAAGCTGGTCCATAACATCTACACACTAATTTTTTTCGTCTTTCATGAGAACAGGCATGGTCACAACCTCTGATTTCAAACAAGTTTCCTTGGAATATAGGCAATCAGTGTTTTGGAGCACAAATGGCTTAAAAACTTGAAATTCTGAAAATTCTTCAAATAGAATTTTTGATAATAGAATTCTGTATCGGCTTCTAATTGAATCCAATTCTGGCTCACTAATTGAAACAATTTCATGAACATTGCATGTTTTTAGGTTTCTCTGTGGACTACAGTCTGGCAATTCACTACTGGAAATTCTGTTGAAAACCATGCTAGTTGCCACTGCATGAACACTCTTGTTTTGGCTGTCCTTCCTTACATCATGTGCCTTTTCCTCCCAGTCAATGTTGTCCCCAACAAACACAAATTTGTATCCAGATTTAACCAACCTAACAGCATTGTCAAGGAAGTGTTTCCCAATTTCATCAAGTATTTTGTACTTTTTGGTGGGATCCATACAAAAACCATATTTGTTCAAGCGATCCATTGACTAAAAATGATAAAATTACACATAAATAATGGCTAAACATTACTAATGCATAATTATAATATATAATTGTCCATTAGAAATGTGTATGTTATAGTTATAAAATACCCATTTCTATAATGGGGAATTATAAATATTAGTTCATATTTAGTTAGACTATACTTTAGGAAGTCAATGAAGATGAACAAATTACTTACATCAGTGGATGCATGACCTTGTGTAAGCAGGACTGTATTTATTCTCTGTATGCGACTTAATTCATGGCATCTCAGAAACATGATGATACCATAAATCAAGCACATTGCTACAATCTTCTTTTCTGGATGGTGGCTGCTGTCAAGTAGTTTGGACAGAATATATTTTACCACTGGGCATCGACTGGACAGTTCATTAGTAACCTCACTCATCCAGCTTTCATCACACATTCCCTCATAAGCTCTCTTTCGCAGGACTGATGGCCAACTTCTCAGTCTTGCTATTTCAGTGAGCTCTTTATTTGTCATCTCAACAGAGTGAAGCAACATTTGTTACTGGCTGGGAAGCACTTGTCTGTAAGAGAATAAAATTTGTTTCAATACTATGAGTATGACATAGTGCCAAACAAAGTAATCATTTTATATATAGCTTGTATGAATGGTCTTCATAAAACAATAATTATTTATCATTTATATGAGGGGTTACAAAAACCGACTTCATATTATTCAATTCTGTAGAACCATTACTAAACTAAAAGCATAATATTGACTGATATGACACTGGACTTGGTGGAGAAAAATGTCCAGTGATAAAGTATATATACTAATATAAATAAACCACACAATTTTTCTAGGCAGTGTCCATAGATTAATCCATTGAGCGACAAGGGCCACTCTGCTGAATAAAATCGTCTGGCGTATGTAAATTGGTATGTGCCTAACACTCTCGTGTAGCTATTTAAATTATATAATTATCCCCGTCAAAAGCTTGTGAATTCACAATCAATTAGACAAAACAAATCCGCAATAACATAACTTGGTAAATTCTTGCGCATTGTGACATTATAATTCTCAAATCGCGCGTTATGTTTTCTGCCCTATAGTAGATGATATAATGTATAGAACTTACCTCCAAAGGGACTGACGTGGTTGCAACAGTCGCTTGTAAAGCTTGCGTGTCTGCTTCGTTGAATTCTAAGCTTCTTCTTCGACTTGAAGACGAACCGTCACTCGCACGCACTTTTCTGGAAGGCTTGATAACGGAAGGAGATATTTCCACACAGCGTTTTGTACGGTATGCTTGCGCCACTAGGATTGTTGGGTTTCCACTATGATTTTTTGGAATTACATCGCATTGCCAAGTTTTCTTTCGCATGGCGACAGATGAGATGAGGGAGATTCTCGTTTTGTGCAATATTGTACTACGATTTTGATAGCATCATGATCAGAATAATACACATTGACTATATAATTGTCAATTATTTGAAATACTGTGGATCTAACATACACATGGTCTAATAAACTACCAGAAGATATAAATGTAGGTTTTGTTACAATCTGAGTGTAATTGAGAGATTCCATTAAAGATTTTAGTGGTTGAACTTGATTGTCATTCAAGTAATTAATATTAAATTCACCAATAATCATGTCAATTGAAAAACTATTAAAGACAATTCACGAAAATTCACTTCACGAAATCCTTTGTTCTTCCTCCTACTGTTATATTATGTATTAAACAGAATGGACTCTTTCATGCTCGAGGTACTATAGGAGCGGCAGATTAGTTCGTTTGAAGAAAATACGGCAAATGCAATCTAATGCCAACTTGTACACGACAAGGAGACTCAAGTGTAATGTAAATTTTATACCCGTGAGAATAACTAACAATAAGCGTTTTATCCATCGCGATCGAAGATCACAGCAAAACAACTTAGTCCATATCCAACTATCTTCGATTATGGCTGGTTCCGATTCTTCTGTCAATGGTGGGAAAAGACGTTCATCACTACCTAGTATTTGTCTTTTAAATTCTCGATCACTTTTGCCGAAGATTGATGAGTTGTCAGTATTCCTGTCAGTTTATCGAACTGAAATTGTCGTGATTACTGAGTCTTGGCTGAATTCAGGAATTGACAAGTGAGCTGCTATCAATCGAGGGTTATAATTTACACCGTAAGGACCGTCTACATTGTCGCGGGGGAGGAGTATGTGTATTTACCTCTAATAAAATTACATGCAAGCGCCGCCTGGATCTTGAAGTCTCTGAATTCGAGTGTTTATGGCTGTGGATCCGTCCTTCTCGTCTACCAAGGCCCCTATCTGGAGTGATTTTATGCGCAACGTACAACGCTCCTGGCAGAACCGCCCAAGATGAAAAAGATATATCGGACTATAATCATATCATTAGAACTACAGATTCCGTTCGCAATCAATACCCGGATTGCGGTGTTATTATACTTGGTGATTTTAATTGTTTGGACATTTCTGATATAACATCTAACCATGACTTAATACAAGTAGTGGATCTTCCCACCCGGGATGATAATATCTTAGATCTTATTATTTGTAATGTCCACAGTTATTACAGCAAACCTATCACGCTGGCACCTTTAGGCACCTCGGATCACAATATTGTATTATGGTCTCCTACTGTAGCACCCCCAAACATACCAGCTCTGTTGCTAGACGTTACACGCGTTCTTATCCTCGATCCGGTCTGGATGCTTTTGGGCGCTGGATTTCAACTCATAATTGGTTTGCCGGTAATTTTTCTGAGTCACCATCTGTGAATGACCTCACAGACACCTTTTCTACATATTTAATTTCAGCTATTGATCGCTTTTTTCCATCTAAGTCTGTTAGGGTGCATAATTCAGATAAACCATGCAATTAAGAAATCCATTGCGGCACGCAAGCGAGCCTTTTACAGTGGAGACTCGGTCCTTTGGGGATACTACAGAAATAAGATCAAGGTTGAAATTACTAAATGCAAGAAACTGTTCTACTCTGAAAAGGTGAAACATCTTAAACTAGAGGACTGTCGTAAATGGTGGAGGTTGGTCAACAAAATGTCTGGTAGGTGTAATAATGCAGCTCCCATTTCTATTGAGAAAAATGGCTCGGTCTTGACAGATCCTGAGTTAGCAGAGGAACTTAATAACTTTTTTCTCTCTGTTAATGCTGACATTCCTGCATTAGACCTTTGCTACTTACCGTCATTTCTGCCAGCACCTGAACCACTTCCCATTATTCAACCGTATGAGGTCTGTAAAAAACTTGCAATGTTAAATTCATGCAAGGCAACTGGACCTGATAAAATACCATCTCGAATTCTCAATGAATTCGCCTTTGAACTTGCTGAACCGGTTGCTCACATTTTTAATGTTTCCCTCTCCTCTGGTATTACTCCAAATTCGTGGAAAAGATCTGAAATTATTCCTATCCCAAAAATTCAACCAGTTGCTGCTGATGAAGACCTCCGCCCAATCTCTCTTACACCATGTTTGTCTAAGGTATTAGAGGATTTTGTAGTCAAATGGTTAATTGCTGCATTGGTGATAAGATAGACCCTCAGCAATTCGGATGCCTTAAGGGTAGTTCTACTACCTTTTGTATCATACACAACTGGCTCCAGCATCTGGATGACCCTGGGCAATATCTTCGTATTTGTTTTCTTGATTTTAGTAAAGCTTTCGACAGGATAGACCATAACATTGTCATTACACTCGGGGTTCGTAGATCGCTTATTCCGTGGATCTGTAACGTTTTATCGGACCGAATACAATCAGTTAAAGTTGGTCAATCTACCTCTAACTGGGTCCCGATTACTGCTGGTGTGCCTCAAGGTACAAAGTTAGGGCCTATTTTATTTTTAATTATGGTCAATGACTTAGCCAACCATTCCAACCTACTTGTTAGACATTGGTTGTATGTTGACGATATAACCATTTCACAATCCATCGCACGAAATGAATCGCCACTCATCCAAGATGACTTGAATAAGATCTCGAGTTGGGCCTCAACGAATAACATGAGGTTAAACCCAAAGAAATGTAAGGAGCTTTCTGTTTCATTCCTTCGTGCCTGTCCTCGCGGGTTAATCCAACCATTGCTGATTAATAACAGACCTCTTGAGCGACCAAACAGTTTCAAAGTACTTGGCTTGATTATTCAAGACGATTTGAGGTGGAATTCCCATATAGATGCTATCACTCTGAAAGCAGCTAAAAGGCTCCACATTCTGCGTGTTTTATGTAAATCTGGCGTGCCGCAGGCCGATCTTGTCACCATTTACATTACATTAATCCGCTCTGTTCTGGAATACTGTTGCTCTGTTTGGAGCTCTAGCATTCCACTTTATCTCTCGGTTAAGCTGGAGAAGATCCAGAAGCGTGCTTTACGCATTCTGTTCCCTTTTTATTCATACTCTACTGCCCTAGAAGCAACTGCGCTTCCTCGATTGGATGCTCGCCGTGACGAATTCTTGCGTAGGACATTCACTAAAGTTATGAATCCTTCCTCACGTCTTCATTATCTGTTGCCTCCGACTAGGAATAAATCGCACGGTCGTGTTCTACGTAATTCTGATAGTTTCACCCTTTTCAAAATGTAGAACCGACCGGTTTAAAAATAGCTTTTTCCCATTTCTCTCCTTTATCAGCAAGGCTAAATTATAATGAGTGTACTGTAGATACTGTTAGGATTAAGGATAATGTAAATATATGTTTAGTTTTGTAAAGATACTGTAATTCACCTTTTGGTGCGATGGTATTTCATTAAACCTTTTATTATTATTATTATTATTATTATTATTATTATATTGTAGGATGTTGGAGGCTTGTTTTCGATATAGCAAAAGAAAAGTTCTTTTTTCTTGGGATTGACTATTAACGACGTCAAATTTTAGTACATTTAGTGAAGGGAAGTATTCATAGTGTTTGATTTCTACAGTATTTCTAGTGCAAAGTGCCATACTCGAATATTTATCAGTATCATGATCTTGACGGTGGAGTTTGAAAGGACTGAGGTTGTTTAAAATTTCATTGTCAAAATCCTGAGGTAGTAGTTGGGTTTCAGTGAGAGCTATGATGTCACTATTAAAAACTCTTTATCAAATTTAATATCAATGCTATGTTTTTTGAGAGATCTTATATTTAAAAGTGATATGGTCAAAACATTGAAATTGTCTTGCAGTACAGTTGTTAAATGTGGTACCATACATTCATTTCGTTGTCTTTGGTATTCTTCGAGAACTTTAGGATTTGCTTTAACATGTTTACTCTCAATTTGTCCTAAAATATAGAGACGTTGTAAAGAAGTTACACGGCTTAAGGCAACATAAATTTGTCCATAGTTAAATGCTCTCTGTTTTATTAAGTCAGAACTGATTACAACTTTTTCAAGTGTTAGTCCTTGAATTTTATGTAAAGTGCATGCTTGGCTAGTGTAACAGGGAATTGTATTTCTGGAGAAGATGCTTTACCTGGTCTAATTTTAATCTTTGCTAGTACAGGTTCAATTGGAACCACTTTGTTCTCTCTTGCAAAAAGGTTGCCAAGTGTGTTAATTAAGTCTTCACCAGCATTCGGGTCATCAAATTTTATATAGAGAACAGTTGGTTTTTGGGTATTTTTATTGCCATAAATTTTAAATACAGTACCCATTTGTCCATTGATGAGTCTATATATTGAATACTGATATCTGTTGTAAGCATTACTCTAGCACCCTCTTTAATCAGAATTTCATAATCAAGTCCACCTGTTTCAGACCGTCCTCTTGCTAATTCTCTATCAATATCTTGTTTGCTTACATTTGTTGGATATTGATCTTTAGCTTTAAGAATAAATAAGGATCCAGAAAGTTCTTCTAGTTTTTTCTTGTTATGTTTATCAACAGGAGCATTTTCAGCCCAGATATGAAGTGCATCTGATGGATAATTAGGATCAGATGGGGATATTGATCTTGATTGGATTATCTGAATGTCATCTTGAGTAGCAGTCCTTATCCTGTTAAGAAGTTCAATAAATGCTTGGTCATTTTTCTGTCTCATGATTTTATCAAGTTCTATAATTTTGAAGACTCTCCATGGATGGCATAGATTATCATTTTTGTAAGAATCAAATACAAATCTCTTACGTATTGGTGGAAGTTGGCAAAGATCACCTACAACTATAATAGTAATTCCTGCAAATAACAAAGAACTTGTGGTGCCAAATATATCTTTTAGTCTTTGGTGGATATGAAGTAAGGTAGTGTTTCCAACCATTGAAATTTCATCTATTATTATCAGCTTTAGGTCAGATAATGATAGTCTTAATTGTGTTTTCTTTTGGTCTGACATTGCAGGTACATTATCACCATGAGAAGAACTGTTGGCAATTCAGGGTTAATAGGAGGATGTCTAAAAGTTTTAACCGCTGTATGGTATATTGTTTTAATCAAGTGACTTTTTCCAGCTCCACCACCAGTTGAGAAAAGATAGAGTGGTTCTATTTCAACAGGTTTTGAGCTGTTCATGTTTTTCATTGCGTCTCGGCACCATGAGAGAAATGTATCATATGCGTTACGTTGCTTAATGTTCAAGGACCTTACAGTTTGGCGTAATATATCATCAGAGATGTCTGTTGGCCGGTTGTAAGAAGTAATTACTCCAGGGTTAGTATTTTGATTTAAAGATTGTGTTGGATCAAGATGTGGTATTGAGTCCTCTTGCACTTCACCTTGCAAATCTGCATTTTCTTGATCATTAATTGAGTCACATGAATGAATATTGCCCTGATTAGATTTTAGTACTTCAAGTGCCTCACTGACAGCATCTGCATCAGATTCAAATATCGCTCTGTTGTGTTCAACAATAGCTTGAACATCAGGTTCATATAGAACTTGGATGTATATGTTTGATCTGAATTAGCCTTCAGATTATTTTCATCTTGCCATGGGTAATAGAGCATAAGTAAATGGTGAAAATAAGATTCTGGTTCTTTTCTTTTGTTTTGTTTGGTGTATTAGGGGCTTCGGTGGTCTAGTGGTCAGTGCCACTGCCTCCCACCTCTGAGGTCAAGAGTTCGAATCCTGTGTTCGGACATTTGATCGCACGTGGAAAGAGTTGGTCAACACTCTGCCGAAAGTCGTGGGTTTTTTCCGGGTTCTCCGGTTTCCTCCCACAGGGAAGTTGACAGGGCGGGTTAGGATAAATAGTTAGGATTAGGAAAACTAATGATGATAAAAACTGTAAAAATAAATAGTTAAGGTTAATTGATTGGGGTACTGTGTACTAGGTACTGAATATAATAGAATAAATTATCGATGTTGTAAAGCGCATTTGATCATATACATATGCTAATTTGCGCTATATAAATAGTAAACATTATAAATAGTAAACATTATTGTACATTTCATGTATTCATTGGTGTTAATTAATTTATTTTTTTTGGGAAGGCTTTGTGCTGTATCACTTATGGTACTTTGTGATTCAACCAAGTCATCTGTTAGAACATCAGGTTGGCAATCTTTTGTTTCACTATAATCAATTTTATAGTCTTTATAGTAATATACAGCAAATTCTGCCAGACATAATTTACCAACAACTGGAATTGATGTTGGTCTAATGCTGTAACGCTGAATTATATTTGACTTAAAGATATCTGTGCTTTCGTCATCTAGTTCATGAAGCTCCACTTATGCCTTAGTCACACTTACCCTTTTTCTGGAAAATCTGTACTAACAAAAACAGTTTTTGGAAATATTTTTCTCAACCAAAGTTCAGGCATTGATCTGTAGACACATTCTTGTGAACTAACTTCTCTTGTAGAGAGAAAAGCAGCACCAATTTTTTTCAGACCATCTCTAATATTCATGTTAGCAGCTTTTGCTGCATTTGTAATAGCTTGAGAACATTCAGTTTCATCTTTAGTAAAATATGACTATGAGCAGACATATATGTTATGCATTTGTAGTGATTGAATACAGGTTGCAAGTCAACATTTGCTGCAAATCCCTTAACACCAGCAACAAAGTAGTTGTTAATAAAACAGCTGTCAACAGGCCTTTTAAGGTGCAACTGAAAATCAGAGTCTGGTGATATTGATAGAGCACAGTAATATTCATCCTCAGTGATACCTACTGATTTTAGAATGTCTGCATCATTTAATGTTGCATTATAATCTGGCTTGGATGGGTTTAATACTTCATCTATTTTCTGTTTGACTGAGGTCAGAATCTGTGTTCGCCTGTCAAGTATGTTACTCTTGATTCCCTCATCTAAATCTTCATTAAGAGGTTTTGCTACTATTGTTCTTTTTGCAAAAAATTGACCAAAATTAAATCTACAACTAATATTTTTGTATTTTCTGCAGGTTTTCGAATGATTGTGCTTTTGATAAGTTTTAACTAACTCATGTAACTCTGGTTCTGTTTTCTCATCTGGAAGATCGGCTTGTACACATGGTTATCTATAAATTGTATGTAAGCTTCTTTGTTGTCAGATATCTGTAAGTTTGGGGCAATCAGAAGTCTATATTAATGCATGTAAATGAGGAGATCCTCTCATTTGAAACTCAATACGGAGTGCATAATAGATTATCTTACCTATTGGGTTAAAATTTCAGTGAAAATGTTTCAACTCTATGTTGAAAATGTTTTGCAACAACAACAGGATTAAGATTTAGCATTGAACATTTTTCATTGTAAGACAAAGCTTCAACTTCTTCAGTCATGTTTTTTCCTTGTGTTCTAGCTATAATCTGAAACAACTCAGACCATCTAAGATCAGCACACGACAATGTCATAAACCATGTTGGAATCCCAAGTTGTTTTACCATAGCTACTACTTCATACATAAATGTTTGCCAGTAGGGTGGTGTACCTGGAATTTGCCTTAAGAACAAATATGCCTGATCTTGACAAATTAAACCTTTTAGCTTGTTTACATGATTTTATTTGTGATGCAGTGACAGGTTGACCATGTATTTTTTTAAGGCTATATTAATACTATCTGATAGCTTTTTTTGTTCTGTAACAAACTGTGCAAAGAAAAGATATTCTGGATGTGTTGCAAACCTTCCACTATAATGTAAAAGTCTAGCATTGAAGTACTTTACTGGTGACAATTTTATCTTTCTATCGTCTGTGTAGCCAAACCGGCCTTTTGGGAACAACACTGGGAATGCAAGCTCTTCACATTGTTTATCGGTCATTATCGACACTGGATGTTTATTTTCTCCAGGTGCAATATTGTATACTTCATTTCTTAATGAACAATTTTTATTACTTTGTACTGTAACAGGATAATCTGGTAATACAGATTGCAAACAGGTCTCATTAGTTGCTTGTCGATACTCATTTAATGGGTCATCCCTTTCTTCAGACTCGTCATGATTAGTTATGTGTTGCTTGCTGGTATCTGTCAAGGTCATTTCATTTTTGCGGAGACTGGGAACCCGATCTCCGCAATGTCACGACCCAGGTTGTACTTGACTATGTATGTTTGTTTGTGTGTGTATGACTTTGGGCCGAGGGTCAGAAGGAAATCAGGTGTTAGCATTTGCAGGCTTTCAGATTTAACAGTCGTCGGCATACATCATAAGTCCATCATTCTATACCGCGTCTACAGAGCAAGCGCAAAGAATAAAAATGTTGCTTTAGTGTATGGAATATTATGATTTCGCCATGTGAAGCGAAAGCTTTCGAGAGTTCCTTGAAGGCTGTTTGCAGTTGAACCAAGAGTTGTTTAAAGCGATTTTAGTGAAGATTCATCGACGGAGACAAGATTCCCTTGTTGAGGTAAGACAACTTGTGTACATGGATATATCATGAAGCTGATTTACGTTGATCGGGTGATGGATAAACGAGAAAATATCATGCGAATACATACAGTAGCCATCTTGGTGCATATTCTATGGCGGTGTTTTATACGCGTAGACAACCACTATCTTAGTATCTTATCTTGGTGTTTCTCTTATTTTGCCCATATATACGACATTTCTTTTCAAATGATATTTCCAAACTCAAAGAAATATGTTTTGATAAATTAAATTATCCAAAAAATGCTTCACGATTATTTTTTAAAAATGATGATGTTGATGAGTATAATAAAACAGCTTATGAAGGATGTGTAGACAATAAATATTACATTAAGGCACAAGACAGTGTTATTGGACTAACTCTGCTGAACTAAGAAACCAATTATTGAGCCAAATACCAAATATGAAACTGAGAAACACACTACAACTGGCAAAAAATGTTTGATTGCTGAAGGTGTAACTCAGAAATTGCATTAAATGTATAATAACTGACAATGGTCTGACAAACGGTGCTAACAATGTTATTAAATTAGTTCAGTTACATCAACCTAGAGTTTGATTTGACAATGTTGGTAAAAAAACAAGACAAGAAAACAGACATCTTTACGTACAAGGCATCCAACGTACAATCGTACATGGACACCAATTAAACCAATAACTGCCCAGTTTTGTGTTAGTAAAAACAAAGCAGCTCGTGCAGTAAGAAAGCAATTTCCATTACTGTACACAGATACAATTACTGTACACAGATCTCAAGGAGATACTGTTTGAGTATTGCCAATCTCAATACTGTAAGAAAAATTCCTCATATACACTATGTTGCACTTAGTAGAGTTACCACAATTGAAGAACTATATGTGACTAACCTGTGTGAAAATAAAATAATTGATCCAGAAGTTGTAACTGAAATGCAAAAGCTAAGAATGGAGAGGAGCTTGCAGCTTTGTTTTACTCCACTTTACGAGATACTGTAAATCAATCCGAATTGAAAGTTTGTTATTTAAACGCTCGTTCACTACACAAATACATCAAGGATGTTAGAAAAGACTTTAATTATTGCAACAGTGACATCGCAATATTTACAGAAACAAGATTCAGTCCATTTGATGATGATGAAATGTACAACATTAATGGTATTCAACTATTCAGAAATGATGCCATGTTTAATCAACATGATAATAGAAAATACAGTGGTACAGAGGTCTACAGCAAGATATCATTTGCTGAGGGATATCATTGAATTTACTGTAATTAAAGTTAAAAAATCATCTAAACTTGATGGTAATTGGAGTTTATTGCTGTCCAAAAGTCTCTCTTGGAATTCTACATGCTCTGTATTAGTTAATTTTCTTGATGAGAATGCCTTACAAAATGTTATATTCATTGGATATTTTAATGTGAATTGGATGGTTAACACAGAACGACAATCACTTGATAACATCATCGTAGAAAACAATAGCTACATACAGTTAATATATAGATTATTTGAAAGTACAGTCACTACAGTGCAAGTTAAAATTCAATGTTTTTAATCATTAAGAGTTGGTTAACCCAACTCTTGGTTCCAAAGTAATTTGGGACCACCATTTGAGATAATTTGTACAATCATCTTTGCAATAATCCAAGCCCTTGTGGAAAATATAAGGTTGTATGTAGTGCTATTTGTTTGTCCTTTGCCGTTTTTTTAAATAGCTTATCGAATGCTTATTATTTTATAAAATGTTCGACGTCTTTATATCTACTATGTTTCTTTATTGTATTAATATATTTTATTTTGTTATTCACTATTCTTTAGAAATGGCCTAACATAAAAGTAATACGAAAAAACAAGAAGAACCTTAATTGAACAAATGTATAACATGCAGTCGAAAATTGTGATCAGTATCATATGGAACACTTAAATGAATTCTGTAAACTCAGTGCGAAGAGTAAAGACAAACAATACAAAAGAAATAACTGTTCATGCAGAGAATATATCTAAGCTACGTTTCACTCTTCTAAAGATAATTTCTGGAAGATTAAAATCAAAAAGTACATGGCACTACATAATTGCAACTGATGCAATACACTGTTAAAACAATTCTGGACATTCTGCTAAATTTGGAACAACTTTATGGAAGAAAGCAAATTCTACACCTTAACCAGAGTTATTCACATCCAGGAATCATCAATTCTGTTGCAAGGAGCAACGCCGCCTACATGCTTTTGTCAATAAACATTGTGTTCCAGGACTTGGTTACCAATTGGGAGGCTAGGTTACCAAAAACAGTATTCAATAGTTTCATATATTGAACAGAATTCTATCATTTGAAATTAAGTGAACTGAAATCTTTACATGTTTCCAGAAATAGAAAACATCTGCATGTGCATAAAATTGTATACTTATGTAATATTTTAAATTTTCGGGTTTCCGATACGACATCTATAACAGACACACAAGCAAAAAGTATTTAATGTGGATTTAACAAATTAAATGGGCTGTTTCTTGTTTTATTGTATTCAGTATGTCACTGTGTTTGCTTTCTATTGCCCTTTTCTAATCGTCGTACTTTTCCCGTTTGAGACGAAGGTCAAACTGCCAGTCAAATTTAATTCACCTGCAGCTAAATTTATTTTGGTTTCAAACGTTGCACTTTTGTTGCATTTATTTTTTGAATTAAATTCGCTATAGAATTCAAAAGTACAACTTTTAAAACTGGTCTTGTAATTTACGTTAGAACTACCCATCTACCATCATTCATCTTTATTCCAAATCCAGTCTCCGCATGTACGCACTGCGTACCTATTTTTATCAATGTTTGTGACTGAATTATTGGTACTGTCAAGTTGTTCTAAACTTGTTAGATTTGCACTGATGTTGTTTATATCAATTGTTATGTTGATATATAATGGATTATTTAACTTGAGCCAGTTAAGGGCATCAAGAATGAACTGAGGACGTACTGCTTGAAAATACACATGACCTCTAAATTCAAGTTTACGTTTAAGTTTCAACATAATAATACCAGATCTTTCAGGGGCCCGTGGTAAAACTCCATTACTATTATCTTTTCAAAAACTATTCTTTGTGCAATAAGAATTTGGTCAAGTTTTTCTAAAGATGCAAGTTCAGCTGATATTTCATCAACATACATGTTATTACATATTGCCTGGCAGGGAATTTTGCCTTTCAATACCTTTGAATGACAGGTTTTACAAACATATTCTTTGTCATCAAATGACTTTATATCAGTAAACTGATTTTCATTGATATTGTCGTATTTATCTTTTTGTAATAGCATGAGTGATTTTCTGTACAGCAGCGGGTTGCAAACAGAACATATATAATAAGGACCTTCTTTTATTTTATTGTAAAACCTGCAAAATATAATCATCCAAATCACGCAACATGGGATTGTTCTTTGCTGCTCTACCTTTTCGACCTACTTCACATTTATTTTCAAGATGCTTTGCTTTTTTAAGTGCATCCATAGCCTCGTATTTATTTTTCATGTTGGTTCTGTTTTTCATAAGATGTACTTTTTTATGTACCAAGATGTACCATTGATTTATAATTTTTGGCATTTTTCTGAAGAATAACTTTCTTTCTCATGGGATCCATTGATTTATATTTTTTTGCATTTGTTTCAACTATAATCTTTTGTTTCTCTGATTGTGTTAATTGAGATGAACATGACAGAAATTGAATGTTGCATTGTATTTCCTCATATTTAAGATCGGGTTTGAAAATATTGCATACTTTATTAATAACAGAATCAGAATCATTAAATTTTTCAAAGATTGATTGTCTGCCTTTCATCACATGACACCAAAAAATATTTGGTTTTTTGTCTTGTATTTTTTGCATGCTGAAAAATACAAGCAAAGCAATAGTTTAAAAGCCACATCCGTGTATTTGTTTGTAAGGCGTGTCGTTATATAAATAAAATAGTTATTGAATAGGACAAAGTCAAAGGTTAGTAGGGAAATAATGTCATCAATGTAGTCAGGGAGCAGGTCTCCCAAAATACAAGTTTCGTTCAACCAATGCGGTCTAGATTAGTTCTACCATGGGCATGGAGAGATTTGTCACTTTCAAGTTTCATGCGGATACAATTGCATGCCTTGTCGACTGGAACTGACGTGAACAAAGAAACGACATCAAAATATATCATTAATTCATCATCTTTAATGGTGTTGTTAGAAATATCATTAACAAATTGAGACGAATTAGAAATTGAATAACCATTTCGGTTTTGTAGTGATGACAATATAGGTCTAAAAACTTTGACGTGTTATAATGTGCGGACCCAATGCAGGTTACACGCAACGTCAGGGAAACGTTATAACAACGTCGATGCAGTACGTTCAATCCAATGTTGCTACAACGTTTATTAGTGGTTTATAACACCTGCTTGTAATTTAATATATTATATAGATATAAGAAAAACAATGTTGTGGTAAAGTTCAGTTGTCACAACGTTAGGTCCGACCTAACCAAATTACAACCTTTTACGAACGTTGCGATTATGTTGTGTGCTAGCTGGGTTGAACCTTGTCGGTTACGGGTCAAGTTTTCTTTTGAATTTTGCCCTCATTACCCATGATTCATTTTCCACCGTGAAAGGGCCTCACTTCGCAGAGGTGAGCATGCGCCTCAACCAATCAGAAACCGTCAAATTTTGATCCAGTGCTGTTAAGCCACATATCGAGCGAATGGAAGAAAAGCGTCAACAAATGGACAAAGATTTTCCTGATGGTTTTAATTTTTAATTTCTAAATTATATTGATCCTGACATTAATTTTTCATTTCGTCCTGCAATTAGTAATATATGGTGGAAGAAACTATTAGTGATCAAGTAATTTCTTTAACTCCAAATATTACCTTGATTGTTTGATTAAGTTTGATTGGTAATTTTGATAAATTTAAGCTTTTGCTAGCGAATCTGCAGAAACCATTCTCTGTCATTGGGGTAACAGAAACCTAGCTAAATGATCTTACTTTAGACCTAATGTACCCGGATATGTCTCCAATCATCGTAAGTCTATAACTGGCGGAGGAACTGGCCTGTATTTGCAAAACAATCTTGAATTTAAATTATGTTCTGAGACTCTGAGTGTACACTTTTTCAGATCCTGATCTAATTGAATTACTATTTGTTGAGATTAACGTCCCCCAAGGGAAAAATATTATAATAGGTACAATATACAGGCCACCTAATCAAAATACGGCACCTTTTGTTGACAAACTAAATGACATTATTTCTAATATTACGAAGGGCAATATTAGCACTGTTATATAATGGGTGATTTTAATTTAGACTTACTCCGGTACAATGATCACGCGCCAACTCAAGAATTTGTTAATCGCTTAATATTCCCGTTTGCTTTTATCCACTTACATGTATCTCGAATCCAACTCGTATTACCCCTCACACAGCTACACTGATTTATAATGTATTCACCAACCAACTCTCTGAAAACGTCTTTAATGGTATTGTCCTTAATGACCTTTCTGATCATCTGCCAATTTTTGCATGTTTTCATAAAGAGTTGACTCCAAATTGTCAGGAAAAGTCATTCAACGATCACAATATGAACAAATTTCGCGAACGTCTTTCCCTGATAAATTGGTGTACTAAACTCAATTGCTTGGACCTTAATGATTCTTATAATACTTTTTTTAATGAATATACTAAGGTTTTTGAAGCTTGTTTTCCTCTAGAGACCATAAAACGAAAACGCTTGGAAAAGCTTAGTTCTCCTTGGATGACACAATTAAGGACTATTAAAATGCATAAAATTTGAATACGAACACTCGCACCAATCCGTCCATTTCCTCGACACTAGAATATATATTAATGACTCTAATCAACTTGAATCAGACATCTATATCAAAGTTAATGATTAAAGCTGTTCTTTATTGAACACAGCAATGTCGAGCAAATAAACACACACACAGCAGTTTTGTGGGAGAAGGGGTTTTTGGGGGAAGCGCTTCTATAGTGTAAAATTATGGCCAAGCAAGATTGTTGTCCAGGGGTTATAATCCCCATATAGGACTCTGCTAATATGCGCACACGCGCATATATGTGCACACGCACATATACTGCCAAATAGGTAGCTAGCCTTTAAGACATCAAGCTGACCAACCGTACAGTTGGACAGTCCTTACGATTCGACTGATCTATAATTACAATAAATAGCCTGAGTCTATGGGCTTGAACGTGACAATCAGGAGTGCTTCATCCCCAAACCAAAACTTTGTATATCTTTTCAAAACAACACAAATATATCAAGGATTACATGATTAATTTTACTAACATTAACAAGCTAGTTCGTTGACATAAGATCGTCTCTGGATTTCCAAGTTATCCAATGTCTATGAGCGATGTCAAACCCAACATAACAGGAAACTAAAGATAAACTATAGTAGCCACTCGAAATATGCGCGGATGTTTGTATACGTATATGTGTTATCATTTAATATCTAATATCTATTATATATCTAATCTATATGTATGTTTATTTTGAGCCATATGCGCCGCGGCCTGTGAAAATGCGTACTATATCTTTGTATAGAGTTCATGTACATGTACCAAGTGAAAGGGTTTAGCGCGCATTTTGCTTATATGTGACTCTTTTGAAATGCTATTGGTTACTTTTCCGCGCCAGGAAAATTAGAGTTTTAATTGGCTAGAAATTACTGGTCATTTGTTATTCACGTGCACTGGCATGGATGAGCAAAAGCAAACGGACTTTAGAGCCGATCTGGCGTATATCTGACATGTTGACAGCTTAAACCACCTGAAAAACATCTGTTTTGCCAAAACCTGGGACACGCCTTGATAAGAACGTTTAAGAACGTTTCCTCATTAACTTTATTTTATTAACGGCTTAATAAATGTCGAGCAAATAAACACACACACATGCAGCAGTTTTGTGGGAGAAGGGGTTTTGGGGGGGAAGCACTTCTATAGTGTAAAATTATGGTCAAGCATCATCCCACAGACTCATTCTTACATGGCCTTAGATTGTTGTCCAGGGGTTATAATCCCCATTAGGACTCTGCTAATGCGCACACGCGCATATATGTGCATGCCAAATAGGTAGCTAGCCTTTAAGACATCACCCTGACCAACCGTACACACAGTTGGACAGTCCTTACGATTCGACTGATCTATAATTACAATAAATAGCCCGAGTCTATGGGCTTGAACGTGACAATCAGGAGCGCTTCATCCCCAAAATACACAGAATGTGTATACCCCATAGACGAAATAACCCTCCCCCCAAAACGAGAATTTTAGGCATATGTCACATACTGTATGTCATAGAACGACTTTATGCATGTATGAGGAAACTACTCAATACATGGTTAATACTTCGAAACGTCGGCCAGTGTGGCTGATACACTTGATAGGGTAGATGTAGGTGTCTTTATGTATCGTTCAAAACAATCTGATGACCAACGTCCCAATGTTTTGATAAGCCAAGCCGGCAATTTTGCTGAGGCTGCGGTTGTGGCAGACCCAATCTGATAGCTATGACCAGCATATTCCGTAGCATTGAAACCGGCCTGAGTTAGTAAATTTCGCGTCTCCGATGTTAAAGTCTGTTTCGTGAGAGGTTTTCCTGACGCATGCATTTCCTGAGGGCCTGTTGTTGGTGATCGCCGCGAAATATAGTGTTTCATGGCCAAAACTGGGCAACGGGGAGAATCGGTGGCTCCTACGGTTATTGTGTGGCCCATGCGAAAAGGGTCAGTCTTAGACTCTTTGATATGAACGATCATGAACTCTGGGTTTCCCGCTTCTATCCCTGGAAGACCATCGCGCGCTTCCAAAGCACTTGGAGAAAACACAATGTTATCCTTTGTAAGATGTATATTTGAGTTAATTTGGAGTTGCACGTTAGCTCACCGAGACGGAGAAAACCGAAAAATGCTAGAGTCATGGCTGCCCACGTCATGATAGATTCATAGTTTGTATAGTGCTTGGGATAGCAAGCAGCATCCGAAAGAGTTGTAAATGATGAATTGTAATTGGTAAACGTACTCGAATTTTGTCCCCTTGAGAACGTTTTATACCCCGTAAGACTAGTTGTAGGCGTAGCATTTTTTGTAAATTCAGTTGGAAGCCATGGCGAATGTGATAGTGACGGACCGCTGCCAAATATGTTTTAATAGATGAATATTTTATTGTTTTGGCCAAATACGCAATATATTCTGTTAGAAGAGCTTCAGCAGCTGAGCAGGCAGATACTGTTCGACTGATTTTTTCTTGAACCAATTTACAAAATACACAAAGCTTCTTTCACCTGCGCCATATGTCTGTTTAGTAGTGGTAGCGACAGACAGGTTTATATAGTGCTGAATATCTTCATTCAAATTGAAGACATTACTTCTGGAATTGGACATGGATTGGTATCTGCCTGTGGAGCCAGTTGACGAAAACGCTGAAACTGAAAACGAGAAATAGAGTCGGCTATCTCATTGCGTTTACCCGGAATGTGCGTTGCACGAATATACAATCATATTATATCGCAGAGTTAGTATTAGTGTTAGATGACGAAGCAAATCCATAACCCTTGGAATTTTGGAACGCTTGCTGTTGATCATGTTGACGACAGCTTCATTATCGCACTTAAATTTAATACGTTGGTCTCGAAGAAGGGCCCCCCAAATCTGATATGCAACTACAATAGCGAAAAGTTCTTGCCATGCAATACTTATACCTGCAGGTACGCCTAAGTGTTGGTGAGGTTGCCATTTTCCTTTGAACCATTTCGTACCAAATATACCACATCATAGCCTAGCGCCCTGCCGCCCCAGAGGCATCGGTATATAACATGCACTAAACTATCTGAATTAATCTTGCCATTCCGTTGACAGAAAGAAATTCGCTCCATTCCAATTTAAAATAAACTGCTTCTACATTTCAAGATCTTGGAAGAAACCCTTGTTCAGTTTTTTGCTTTTTCACGTTCCTTGTCAAGGCAATCATGTTTTGTAAAAAGGGTCGTCCCGGCGGGACAACTTTACACGCAAAATTTAAAGTGCCTATAAGTGATTGTAATTCCTTTAACGAACATGAGCGCCTATGTTGAAATTTTCGAAAATTTCCTGTAAGCGTTGAATCTTGTCAGCAGGGAGACGTGCCTGCATTTTAACTGTGTCTAAAATTACCCCCATGAATTCAATAACTTGCGACGGGCCTTGTGTTTTGCCAGAGGCTAAGGAATTGTAATGTTTTGAAATGTAAGTAGCATGGCGGATCGGATAGACTTTGTTGACAGATAATGTCATAAGGTAAAGTGGCCGCTTTAGGTTCAATGATCAAAAATCATCAAGAATATGGCATGCGAATGAAATCTGACATTTGTATAACAAAATCCACTCCAAGGCTTCAGAAAGTTGGTTAAAGATAAATGGGGCACTCCTAAGACCAAAGGGCAAAACCTTGTCGTAATAATATTTACCCTCCCAACACATACCTAACAATTCGTAATCGTCCGGATGAACCGGTATTAGTCTAAAAGCAGATTCAATATCGGTCTTGGCAAGGAAACAGCCTTGGCCAAAACGCTTAATTCCTTCAATCGTGTCATCTATAGTGACGTACTGGAGACTGAAATCCTCTTGCGAAATTGAATAATTAATGCTGGTCATACCTGATTTCGGAAATGAAAGGTGAAAAATTGTGCGAAACTTATTCGAATTCTTTTTTGGTACCAAGCCAATTGGTGAAACTTGAAAATTGGGAAATGGGGGGTTATCAAAGGGACCAGCCACTCGGCCAAGGGAAACCTCAGTTGCCAAATTAGAAGAAACAATGTTAGGATCTGCAAGCGCAGATTCCCAATTCGCGCGCCGTGTTCAAGGTTTTGGCAAAAGTGAGACACAAAATCTGGGTCTGGGTGACCCGTAAGCGCGCTTTTTAAGTTAGTTACATTAATAGGCGTTGGGAAGGTTCGGTGATAGTCTGATTCTTCGGTGGGTTTAGGTTGGTAGGTTGGAGTTGGACAGAAACATCCTGCATGGGGGCCACTACATTTGATACATGTGTGCCGATATCGGCACGGCTGATGCGTACATTCGCCCCGTCTATTAAACTCAATGCAGAGATCGGTACCTCGTTCGCCCCCTGAGGAAACCTGTTTTTGGGGTCCATTTTGAAAAAGAGGGTATTCCCTTTTGAGCACATCAGGCGATACTGTAAAAATCACCAACCACATGAGCTGTTGATCAATACCTGACCAGTCAATGGATGAGTTGAAGGACACTTTTCGGCGGAATTTGTGGTCATAGATGCACCATGCCAACCCACGATGAGTTCGAGCTGCGTGGCGAATCAAACTCATGTACTGGAGCAATTATTGGGACCGACCAGGAAACTTGTGGGTGAAGACGCTCATATAGGTTGAGAAAGCAGTTGTCCACTGTTCAATCTCGGTAATTCTTGCGACAGACTGGGACGATTTTTTGACTTTAAGGACCGAGTTCTCAACTAGCGTCAAGGTATTACAGGCGCGTCTTCAGATATATCAGAAAAGTTCCTTGGAAGGAGTTTAGATAAATCAAAGAAGAACTCACCCGATTGGATCTGTTTCACATAGGCTGCAGGGACGTCGTGAGAACCGTGTCCGTACGGAATGTTGGTTTCAGCTTGAGGCAACGTCACGTTGGGGACAGAGAAACCTCCGAGACTTGCAGTTACCGTTTCTTATTGTTCAGTATCGAGGGTGACATGGGCAACGCTAGAACCGGTAGTGGGCGCCGAGTTCGTCATGGCTTGAACGGCAGCCCGAGCTGCATTGGTCGCTATTTCGTTGACGGATTGTTCTACGCTTCGAGTCACGATCGACTGGATTTGGGCTATCTGCGCGTCGGTTAATAAATTTGGACGTGGTGTTGGCAACGTTTGAATACCCGAGGAACTCGCGGAAGGACTGACAGACGGACTCGCGGTCGAACTCGATCGCTGAGGCGTGCTGTTGTAGTCGGGCGACTAGTGTGCATGTCTCTCCGGCCAGTGGACAGGCAAACCCTTTTCGGCGCAACGCTGTCGAAGGTTCGCTAGGCTGTTCACGTCAGTTGACTGTGCCTTTTGTCGTTCTGTAGTTTGACGACGACGAACTGGAGGCATTGCCAAAGCCAATTTGAACGAAAATATTTTCTTTTAGAGCTTTCTGCGTTTTGGACACCGTGGTTGGTTTGATTCTTTGGTGGCATTTGAAACCAGATCTCTTCCGGGGGAAGGTGCAATTGAATTGCCTCCCCTAATTCCTCTAGTGTTCAGAAACATGTTTATATGTGATAGTCTTCACATGGAGAATAAAGGACTGAAGAGTCTAGTAGAGGTTTATCAGCTTGACTTCTTGAGTCTTCGTCATTGGACGACTCGCTGATTGTCGTTTTCATTACCACAATTTCACCACGAAACTTTCTCTTTCACTTTCTCTTTCACATTTTCAAGCTTAAATGCAGACGCTAAATGGCCATTTAATGTGCCTATCTAACGTGTGGGGATTTTACATATTCGTAATCTTTGGTTTCTATCAAAAACAAACGTAATATATCTTGTCGTTCGAAAATTTTATCTTCATGAAACTTAATTTCCCTTGCTAATTAAAGTTCATACGAAGTGACGTCGAGTAGGGACCCGTGATATTTCGCGGCGTTATTCAACAGTAAAATACAGCATGACATTTTCGAACCACAAGATATATTACATTTTTTCTTGGTAAATCCCAAAATGAATCGTTGCGTTCTAGCACGGATTCTGACTTAGAGGCGTTCAGTCATAATCCAACAGATGGTCGCACCATAACATTGGCTTTTCAGCCAAGTGCAAATGTTCGTTACAACCAGAATTTTATTCAAACCAAAAAATATTTTAGTACTAGTGATCCGAGCCTGCATTATTTACTCGTGAACTAGGACGACCGCGAGATCACTAGATGCTTACAGCTTCCCTCTTGGAGACTTGGTTGACTCCAATCATATTTTTGTGCCAAGATCTTTAACTGAAGCTCGTAAGAAAAGCTTTAGTTATAGGGGAGCTGTCCTTTGGAACAGTCTCCATAATAATAGCAAAGCTGCCTCTTCATTAAGTCAATTTAAGTCTACGTTATGTCCAATGTCTCGTTGTATATATTATGTTTGTTCTATTTTTTAAACTTTATGTATATGATTTATATTAGTCTACTCATATTCTGTATAATATAGGTAAATGCACGGCTCCTAGGAAGACCCACGTTTTGTGATTGGACTCCGTGATTAAATAAAACTTTATTATTATTTATTATAAAGAAAACTATACTTGCCACAAAGATCGTATTACAGATAGAATAATATGTCACATCACTCTCACACCATGTATCACCCGATTTTCGATATTATATAGCTAATTACTGTAAAATGCGGACTGGAATACTAAACCACGGAGTCGTATATCTGTAAAACCTGGACTATTATGAGAATTCAGAAGAAATATTTAACAATGAATGTTGTAGTTTGGCTGAAGAGAAAGGCTAAAGTTACGTTTTATGTCAGCATGACGTGCCAAGCTGGCAGCGAGTTAATATCATTATGACTCGTGCTCAATTCTATTTCATTTTGTATAGCACGACAGCATATTAAAATTAAATGATTGTATAGAACAGGTTATATGACTCGTGTTCCATTCTATTTGTATGGAACGACTGTATATTAAATTATTGCATATAGCCGCGTTTTTAAATGATTGTATATAGCCGCATTTTTCCGCGCCGCTACCCGCGTTTTCCACCATGCCTTTTCACCTGAAAAACATCTGTTTTGCCAAAACCTGGGACACGCCTTGATAAGAACGTTTCCTCATTAATTATTTTATTAATGGCTTATAATTTGCATTATGATGACCGCCTCAGTTCAGTCACCAACAATACAATACTAAAACAACCTGGACGATCAACTTCACCTTTCGATTAAATGCCTAGGTTCAAAATGTTCAAACTTACTATTTACTTTGCATGATATGCTGGAATGATACTATAGAAGGAAAAATTAGATACATTATCAACAAAGAATGTCAGAATGTCAACAATGCCTCGAGGCTTTTTAATAAACTACAGAAATGCATGATGAAGTAGCTAATCAGAATAGATCCCCGAATTTAGGGTATATTGACGTCATCAGTATGGAATTTTTCCACTCGAGTCTCAGTTGCTCCGGAGGTACGAGCATCGGGGAACACGTATCCATATTCGTCATTTTTGTTAAAACCATCAGGAAAAAGCGTTGTCCCTTTTTTGTCGCTTGTCTTCCATTCGCTCGATATGTGGCTAACTTAACAGCATGCACTAGATCAAAATTTGACGTTTTCTGATTGGTCGAGGCACATGCGGACCTCTGCGAAGACAGTGCTGCTTCATTGTTGTTAAATTAGGCGCAACGTCAGCCTGGCCTGATTGGTTAAAAAATTTAGAAAATTAATCCCATTAAGAGTCTTAAAACGAAAAGTTAACGTGATCGACAGTTTATAGTAACAAATAATGGAATAGTGAATAATGAATCATGAGTAATGGAGGTCAAAATTCGAAAGAAAACTTGACGCGTAACCGACGAGGTTCAAGTATCTATTTTGAATTTAATTTTCCCTGATTACTGATTGTCATCTTCAACCGTGACAAAGGGTCTATTATTAGGACATTTGACGTACTCCTGGTTAGCCATTAAATCGAAATGAAATGGTTGTGAAACTTGACGTCGACGCTAATGCAAATACAACGCCCCATTTACACTGCAACGAAATTAGCACGGCACGGGTAAAAACTGTCCCGGCCCCCGGGTGCCGTTCTATTTTGGTATGGGACGGCCCACTGATTTACACTCACAAGATACCTGACCAGTTTTTCGGTGAACCTTTTGATACGGGCCCAGCATGGGCGGCTACATGAGACTGTATTCCTCTTTGGACAGAGTGTGCAACAGGAAGAACGTAGAACTATAGCTACCAAAATGTTCGTTGATACACCGTCGATAAATAGACGTCGATTCGACGTTTCGATTTGTCATGAAATATGATAACGCCTTATATGCGATCATAATTCAACGTCCAATCGACGGATATCAGGTTTATAGACGTCGCGACCAGATTTCGAAACAACGTCGAGCTAACCTTTAACCTAAACTTTTGAACAGAACTCAGGGAATGTTTGATTTGAGCGATATTTACTGTAATTTGGCTCATTCTTCAGCGCATGAATTTCATCTCATCTTTCAACTCACTTCGAGGCTAAAAAAATAAGGTCCTGCGTGGTGTCAAGATTGTAGATAAAAATGCGAACGTTTCGGACGAATACTCTTAGTCTATACACTATTTCCGAGTAGAATGGTGCTTTTTGGCCATTTTATTTCACAATATTGGCCAATACCCTTGATTTTGGTAACACTTAGCAGTATGCTTTGCTTTGGCCTTTTACTGGCTTTAAATAATCAATCATCACATTACAATGTTACAATTGCTCTTGATTTAACCTTGCCAAAACATCAATGGAATTCTATATATGCAGCCAGAACAAAACTGCTGTAGGTTTCGTGCTTGCGGCTGCTCTAGGCCAAGCAAAATATTAGGATGATCAACAATGAACTGGTGCAGACCATCTCACTCCAGGTAACAACATTTTTATCGTAAGCTGATCTAACTTTAATTGTTTTGTAAAGTCGCTTTTTGATTCACTCTTTTACAAAGGGCCTTCACTCGACACTATTTTGGCAGTACACCAACCCAGTTTAGAGTTTTCGATTTGTAATTTGTATACAGTAGTTTTAATATTGCCTACCTATATATGACTTTTATATCATATGGGGATAGATATAGTCTGATTATACAGTGAGGATATACTGTTTAAAACATGATCCCAAAAGTATCTATTTCGCCTTCTTTCTCTTCCCGGATAAAAACTACAAACCAGTTGACACCATCAACAAATTGACATATTTCATTTTTCATAGTATCATGTAAGATCTGTCTCACATCTTGAAATGCGCGATTCCTTCACTATCAATAGTTAACACTACAGGACCCGTTTCGTAAAATAGATTGCTGAACGTGCAGTTCTTAAATAGCTTAAATATTCCTGTTAAACCTGACCAGATATACGGTTAGTGAAACATAAGAATAAATAAAAAAATAAAAATTGCATGTAACATAAGCTTAAACCATGGAGGGTAAAACATATAATTGTATAAACATATAATTGTATAAACATCAGTTGTTGGAGCTGCGTTAATTATACGTATACATTTCAATAGATGGCACATAGACAGATCATGTGCATGCATTACATATTAGAAATATATACAGCGTATTCTGATTATATATTTCTTTGGAAGTCACTGTTCATGTCGAACTTACCTTCTTTCACAGTCATGTTAATTATAAACGTTTTTATAAAATTATAATAAGATATTCTGCAAAATATGTTGTGTTACAGAGCAAACTCATGCGTAATTTGACTACATGATTTGTTGGGAGAGACTAGAGAGTTCCTGTCAAGCTTCTAGGTTTTTCTATTTACATATTTGCATTTAAATCTAAAGAAATCCACTGAAACTCTAACTGTGTGCATTTCTAGTGTGTCGTGCAGTTAGGAAAAGAGAAGTCATCGTCCAAAATCCAAACCTCTAAAATCTTACCAAGGAATTAAGCTGCTAGACATTCACTGATAATTATAACAACAACCATGATAACGATCAGACAAAAATACAACACGTGAGCAAGTTCTTTGTGATACTAATGTATATATGTAAGATAAATCTGATTGCTACGTATACTGGAAAGTCTATCAACGTCCCTAATATTGAACAACGTGACCCACAATGACATGGGCACATAAGCATGTTAGCTAGTCAGATTCTATAATATTATACATATCCTATCCATGGGCGTTAATCAGCTCGTATGCTACAAAACCGCGACGCGAGTGCTACTATAATTGTTACACGCATGTTCATCAATTGAATTCCAATTAAGTTACAACGATCTCGACAACAACCAGCCATATAATAGAAAGAGAAAATTTTGTATACTCTTTTGTATATTGCTCTCCATCTGAGTCTGGTGGCTCAATGGTTATAGCGTCTCACTGGCAATCAGAAGGTTACAGGTTCGATTCCTGTCCGGGAATCTGAGGATACGAGCTTGACGATCGTCCATGTATCGTCTGTATACTCCAAGCTCTCCCACATTCACTACAGCAGTGTGTATATTAACACATTATACAAGATATGGTCCAGCCAAGAAAATGAGAAACGTATTACCTTCTTCAACTAATATGTTTAAGAGAATTCATTTACACATTTATACTGCTTCACAATTTGTTTATGGTCCGGCACAAGATATTCTTCTACAAGTCCTTCAACAAAATATTTCACATTTGATGGATATTATAGTATTATTTACAATTATGACACATCATCTACAAATGTTTTAATTTAAATAATGCTCTATACTCCGGATAAACAGCACAACAATCTTCGTAACGATTATTTCAGTTTTGCTATATAAACTGACATTAATTTCTGTACATATGATATAGGTACAAATATTATGGAAGAGAAGGTTCATCAGGATGTGCATAAACCTCAATCATTAATCTCATGTTAAATGGATCAAAGAATCGTTATATACTTTATCACTAACTTTCGCCTCTGCTGAGTGCTCTATATACAAATCTATGTATGAATATACATGACTACCATTATTCAATTTAATTTAAACTTTTACAGAATGATTGGTTTCAATTGGTAATAATTTAATCCATTCTGAAACACAACAAAGCAAAGCAGTATATATACATGTGCGTGCTATAGAAAACGGCCTCTGTCTAGTTTTAAAATTATAGTTATAACTATAATTTTAAAACTAGACAGAGGCCATTTTCTAAAACTATCATAATTAACCCACTGCACTATAGTCATAGAGCAAGCAAATTATAATTTCATTTATTTTAAATGAAAGTTAGTATATCAGATATATTAATTGTCATTTAAAATAAACAATTTGAAATTATACTCTATAAACAGTTTGTTGTACAAAATATTCGTCCAGTGTTTGAACAGTATGGGCTTAATTTGAAACTAAAAATTTCCACAATACTTATTGTGATTGCAGGTACCATTTTCACAAACTAAGCTCTTAATTATCTGCTTAATCTCCAATTAAATCATGTAGAGCGTCTATACCACCTAGTATAACCTCCCTGTTCATTAAATACAATAAAACAATACGTTTCGAGGTTGCTGTTAATATATAATAATGCTGTCTACAGTATACTAGGAAAATATTACCTAATCGGACTTTGGTTCGAGTTATTGAGAGGTTCGATTAATTGAGTTTTCCGCCGACTAGTGTTCCATAGACATTTCATTGCCAGAGCCCAAAGGTTTGATATTTTTACAATATATATATATATATATATATATATATATATATATATATATATATATATATATATATATATATATATATATATATATATATATATATATATATATATATATATATATATATATATATATATATATTATAGTATTTACTTAATCGATATATGCGATGATCGAAAAGCTGTATGTTTAATTCCATAACTACTGTATGCTATGGATCGCACCAGCAGAGCAATTTTATGATTACTTTCTGGTTCAATAATAAGAACAACACTAATTTGTTAATTATTTATAAATTCTTGTACTCATCTTGTGATATGAAAACATTATTAACTAACGTGCATTACGATAAATCACATGTTGCTTGTCTATGTGCCTTTTCAGATGACTTTGATTATTAAATGATCTGGAGCAGGTAGAACATTTGTACGGTTTTTCTCCTGTATGTATTAATAAATGGCGTTTCAAATTTCCGTGAATCGAGAATGCTTTAGAACAGGTATTGCACTGATATGGCCTCACTCCTGTGTGTATTCTGTTGTGTATTTCCAGACTACTTTGCTTGGTAAACACCTTGCCACAGGTATCACATATGAACTCTTTCTTTCCTGGAAGAAAAAGTAAGAGATTTACACCGGCTTTCAATACAAACAATACAATCTTATGGATTACAGCGCACAGTCATTCCATAATAAATCCACACATTCCTTTAATGTGCACGTTTACCTTCGTCGTTCCGGGTTTGCACAGCAAAGGATATTAATTAAAATAGCATAGCTACTTACACTATCACATTAAATTAGAGCATTTCATACCTTTGTGTCGTTTAACATGCTTGACCAGACCAGCGGAACTAAAAAGCGTCCGATTGCAAACATGGCATTTGAATAACTTCCGTTTTTTTAGCCTGGTCACAATTTGTTCGTAAGTATTTCCCGAGATATCTCCATCTTTTATTGCCTTTTCATGGTATGGATATAGGATGGAGTCATTTCCCACTACTTTTGTGTTTTCTGGAGAGTGGAAAGATGGAATTGTTTCGTTTATATGAGTTCCTTTATGACATTGTAAACCATCAGATCTTGCGAATGCTTTGTCGCATTCGTCGCATTTAAATGGCTTCTGTCCAGTATGGATTCGTTCATGAGCTTGCCAGTGTGAATACCATTGAAATGATTTACCACAGAATCGACAGTTATATTTCACATTTCTATGCCGCTTCAAACGTGACTGTGATGAAGAAGTTGTATTAGAGACTGAGTCAGTCGGCGTTTCCTTACCTGCATTTGATTCACCTGAGGAAACAGCTTGCTTTATATTACCTTCTTGATAACCTGATAATGGTTGGTATTTCTCATGTGTTTGCTGAGCTGAATAATGATCGGCAACGATTGCAAGCTTGTTGAAATGTCTGGCGAAAGAACCGTCTTTTATTCCAACCCGCTTAATCACGCTGGGTCGTTGTTGATTTGCGACATAGTCATATATATCTTGATTCATCGTACAGTTGTTCAGTTTAATATGATAACGTCTTGTCAGTTTCTTTGTTGCTGATGTTAGCATAGTATGCCAATCCGATTGGTGTGGTAGAACTTAAATTCTTGGATAAAATAGCCACAGCGGGGCATTGCCATTAACCAACCTCTAGCGATGAATGATTTTCGTAAGGTATATCCGCGAAGACGCCGACGTCCTCCATCGCCATTGCAGACAACTGTACGTACTCGTGTTGCAACCATTGTTCTTTTTTTTTCTATACCCTATCCACACAGGGGGGTACTGAAAGCTAGTGTGCGCGCCGACTTTAAATTTTTTATATCTTAATTTCAGAACTATTTCTAAAATTATATTGGCTTTATTGGTGGAAAAGATCGTGAATAAATGTTGAATACATAAAAAGATGCAGAATATTTACACTCACACTAAATTTCCGGAAATAATTTAGTAAAGGTTTACTTTTAATTATATTCAAATTTGTATAACAAATATAAACAAATAAATGTTAATAATTTTTAATAACTGTACGATTTCTTTAAAATTCGAAATCTTGTTTAGGATGACGTCATAATTAAGTATGGAAGTCAAACAAAATCAAGAAAACACAAAAATTAATCGAAAGTGTCAATTCTATTACAAAACATAAATGTTTTAAATGAACACACACAATAAAACATTGAAACGCATAAGAATAAATTTGAATTAAAATAAATAAATTTCTCTCCTACTATATTAATATCAACTCCCGCCAATTCGAACTGACATTCCACATAATATACTCGGTCATGCTCGGAAATAAGTGTCCATAGCGAAGGAAACGTGTTAAGTCCAATTTCCACTCACCATTTCGGTAATTATGTACCTAAACAGGTTTTGTGATTGGCTATATGGAACAAAAGTGGTTAAGGTTAGGATATTGGTTTCTTCGTGGTTGATTCTATTTTTTTATTATTTTAATAAACCAATCACAAAACTTGTTAGTATAGGTAGGTGGCGACCCCATCATTTCGCTCGCTGCTGATGAAATATTTCCACAACATTTTTTTTTTCAGTTTTTGGCCAATGAAAACGGGAAAAAATTATGTCATCGGGGGAATGTTTCTCTGGCGGCGAGAGAAATGGTGAAGTTTAATTTCCGCAAGGAGGGGCCGGGTGGCGCAACATATACGGTTACTAAACTAGAGTGTTTTGAAGAGATATTCAGTTTATTGCAGGCTGAAGACAAACTCTGTAGAAACTAATGACTAAGGGGGTGTTTACATTAGGCCGGCCTAACTTCAGACCGGCATGTATTTGCTAATAATAAGTCTTTATTCAATTGATAATCAAAACGTGTCAAGAGTTACAAGATAAAAGTGAACAAAATACAATACAAAGTTAGCATATCAAGTTTACATCTAAACAATTTACATCTTAAGATTATACTTTTAAATCAATCTATTTACAAAGCTGTCCTTAAAACGAGTTAGCATTTATAGCTGGAAATGGGTACTTTGTGTTCTTATTAATGACTATTTCTTAACTTTACGCGTCAGATCATATAAGTAATAAGGGATGGACTACTGACTTACTAATTCTATTAAAAATAGAGTAATCAGATATCTCTAAAAGATTGTATATGTCTAAGGATTTCGATGTGTATCCGCGCTTAAAACAACGATGGAGAAATTGCTGTACTATATAGTTAATTCAGGTGGCGAGGCCGCATGAACGGAAAGTCCATACGTGATCTTAGGTAAAACAATAGTATTAAAAATATGATCTATTTCAGTTTGATTATATCCCTCATTCCTTAAACTTCTAATTACAAAAGGCACTTATTCGCTTCCACAAGTTTAAGTTTGATGTGTTCCAAAAATCTACAATAATTGCTTTGAAAAGTAATACCTAAAATTTTTAAAGATTCTACTTGACATATATTATAAATAGGATCTAAACTTTCTACGTAACATTTTTTCCTAAGAATAAGTAAGCTCTTTACATTTTGTAAGGTTACATGGCATATATATAATTATATGGTTATATGTTTGCGAGAAGAGATTGGGTATAATGTTTTTTAAAAGTAGAGGCTGAATTAGACTGTTTTATATGATAATGAACTGTTTCCCATATTTTTGATGCTATAAATCGAAAAGTGTGAACTCCGTAATTTGTTCGAGCTTTAGATCTACTGAAGTTTTGTTTGGCGGCGAATCGAGTATTATAAGAATGTTGAGTTGACGCAGCTGGAATAATATCTGTAAATATTATTGGTACACTATTCTTTTCATTTATGATTTTGTAGGTGAAAGTGGCTATTTGTAGTTTGAAGACATTATCTAGCTTTAGTATCCCAAGAAGATTCATGTATAGTGTGGTGTTTTCTCTTTTGGGTGCAAAGAACATATTTTTTATACATTTATTTTGACAGGTTCGTAATTTAGTAAGTTTTATTGTGTAGGTGTTGCCCCAGCTCATCAACCTATAATTAATATATGGGTAGATTAATGTATAAAGCTGCAAGCCTTTTGTAGTTTCGTATTCCCAGGGAATGTCTCGTATATGTAACTGAGAACATATCTGAAATACTAAAAGTAATATTTCACGACCGAGGAGACAAACATTATGCTGAATTCAAAGTTGAGAAAAGAGTCGCACTGTATGCAAATTATTTGATGCTATTTACTGCATGATAGATTTATATTCACAACATGAAAGGCAAGGAAACGGCTTGAAAAGCCATGAAGCGATTTAAAATAAGATATATATATATATATATATATATATATATATATATATATATATATATATATATATATATATATATATATATATATATATATATATATATATTTATACAATAACCTGTTTACTACGCGCATTCTCATTGGTTGTTGCCCATGATCTATTAGAGGACAGATGCACGGATGACGTCAGCTCACGCCATATCACGCCATATCACGTCAGCCGACTGCTTTTATCTTTTTTCATGCCCCAGAAATTGCCAAAGACCTAATAAGCCTTTTGAATGCTTTGTTTTCATATAACTGAACAGACAACGGAAAAATGGAATCTATTTGTTTTATACAATAAAAATTGAAAACAAACCATTCAAAAGGCTTATTAGCTCTTTGGCGATTTCTGGGGCATGAAAAAAGATAAAAGCAGTCGGCTGACGTGATCTGGCGTGATCTGGCGTGAGCTGACGTGATCCGTGCATCTGTCCTCTAATAGATCATGGCCAACAACCAATGAGAATGCGCGTAGTAAACAAGTTATTGTATAAATATATATATATATATATATATATATATATATATATATATATATATATATATATATATATATATATATATATATATATATATATATATATATATATATATATATATATATATATATATATATATATATACCAAGACAAATTTTCGGATAGAATGTTGGCTAAGGATAAAAGAGTGCTCAATACTGTAAACAGTAGAGCAGGTATATAGTAAACTTAAAAACTTTATTGTCGCTACTCGGAGTTTCACGCTTTACACGATCATCAGGCAACTAGTTAGATCACGATTCGAATATTCCTTTTATACAGTATGAACGTCATGGTAGAGAATGTTGATGACGTGCCCCTTTCTTCTTCCCGCGGTTTTGGCTGTTCGCATAAAATTTATTTTCGTGGCGGCATTTTGACACTATCTCGGCTCTTTTGTTTAAAATAATTTCTTTGTCGGCCTTTACTAAGCTTCACTTAAATTGTAATCTCTGTAAAATCGTTTCTCATAGATTCTCTTTATTGGGATCTTGGAAAGTGCGTATGAGAGCTGTTCTCAATTTCTAAATCATTAATGAACAGATTAAAAGGTAAGTACCGCTTACACTGCCCCGCGTATAGTACCCTTGTTAACATTTCTCCAATCATAATTGAAGACAATGTAGAAGTAATGTGAAGACGACAATGTAGAAGTAATGGTGAAGAAGGCTTCTAAACGCTTACACTTCATACGTGTCTTGCGTCGCAGTGGCCGTTCCTCCGTCTGACCTCCTTGTGATTTACTTTTCTTTAGTGAGGTCAATCCTTGAATACGCTTGCCCAGTCTGGCATACTAATTTACCAAAATATCTGTCAGATAAAATTGAACTTGTTCAAAAAAATGCTCTACGCATAATTCATCCTGGAATTCGCACAGACGAGTTTTACGAAATAACTTGAACTATTCTTTGCCGGCGAAATGTCGGACAGATCGTTATGGAAATTATAGTTTCATACCGGCAATGTGTTCTAGTTCTATGAGTTATTAGCTATAATATAAATATACTTAAATTTTCAATTGTTGGCTTTAAATACTTTTAATACTTGTTAATATTCTTAATATTTTATAAAATATTTTTAACTCTGTAAATAGTTTTAGCTATTTGTAAACATATTGTAATTCACCATTTTGGTGCGAAAATGTAATAAACCATTTATTTATTTATTTAATAATGCCAATTTAATAATATAATAATACCAATTAATAATAAACGGATCAAGTGGTAAAGACTTAAGTTTATCACCTAATAGAAAATGTTTTACATTATTGAAAGCCTTAGAAAAATCCATAGCAAAAAGTCTAACACAAGAACAGTTATTATCATCAAGAGATTTCAGATAGTTATATTGCATCCTAGTGCGTCCGTATACAATTACACCCTGTGCGATATGCATATTGATTTGACCTCATATGATCTTCAAAGGTCGATTTACTAAAATTTCTGTAAACAGATCTTTCGAAACATGAAAACTGAAAATTATGAAAGATCAAAAGGTGTATCATTTTAGGAAGAGGATTTATGTTCGCCTCTTTCCAGATAATGGGCCAAGTATGTGTAGACAATGAGAGGTTCCATACTGCGGTTACAACAGGAGTCAAATGGTCGGCATAGTTCTTCCACACCCAATAGGGAATGGAGTCAGAGCCAGTGCTCTTTATTTTGGACAGCTCACGCAATACCTCAAATTCACTTAATTGTGGTGGGGGTTAATTATTCCTGTATCAATAACGAGGAAATTAGGTTCAGCATCCTGATCTTGGCACAAATCTCCAAAATAATAATTTAATCCAAGAAGATAATTGTGATCGAGGACCAATTGGGGCTCATTTCAACTCTTGTTTACATGAGGCTGGCCTCACAATCGGCCTTAGTTAGTTTGAAATATAACCGTTGTCAATTCAATTGCAGGTAATCATGTTAATATCGAGATTCCTATTAATATTTTTACAACTTTTAGGAGGCTAGTTTTAGAAGCCTGATCGGACTTAGTTCTTGTTTACATGGGATTTAAAAAGATGCGAGTTCGAATTCGGAGTTCGAATTACCCGCTGAATACCTCGCTCGTACCCAGTATACTCGCGCGTAAACCAAGACGAGCCTGTAAACAATGGAGGAACAACAAGACGTTTCTAGACGTTTCAAGACAGCATTCAAGATTTTTTCTGTATAATATATAATTTATAGACCCTCCGCTCAGGGAATTCGTCGAAATATTACCCCTCGGGATGATATATCCGTCGGGGTAATATTTCGTCGAATTCCCCTCGCTCCGGGTCTATAAATGATTTAGTTAATTTTTATGGCAAACCTGTGAAATAGTGAGGTTGTTCTTGTGAGGACAATTATTATTATTATTATTCAAAGGGTTCCATATTATTTAATGTTTTTATGAATGATCTTGCCTATGTAGGAAAGTACACTTTCTGCTTATGCAGATGATACACAATTTTTTTACGAAAATAAGGGACCCCAGCAAAGTCGAAGAAATAATCAATTTTGATCTTAGTCACGTCGACAAATGCATGGTATGGAATGAAAAGAAACCACTCGAAGTATGAAACATATACCTATCTGAGACAGCTATTACAAGTCATGAAAAAGAAATAATAGAAATAATTATTTGAACAATAATTAAATTACATTAAATTACAAGATAGTGTTCTAAATTTAAAGGTTGTCGTTAACTTTGAGATAAAGTTTTATAAGTGTGTTTAAAAATAATAAAGTTTCAGATTGTCTTAAAGTAAGAGGGAGAGAATTCCAAATATGAATAGCAGAATATTTAAAAGACCGTTTTGGTAGGTTTTGGTAGGACAAAGTTCTTCTGGTATAATAGTGTTCGTCATATGTCTCACAAGATTCATATCAATTAATCCCTCAGTGTCACTTCTACATCAATTAAGATGGCTTTGTGAAATCGTCTCCTTTCAGTAAGGGGATCCAGTTCAGTTGATTACGGGCAACCTCTGAGGGCATGCTGTTATCTGCTTCGAGGATGACGCGCGCAGCCCTGTTTTGTAATCTTTGTAACTTTGTCGTAGCCGAGATGTTACAACAATCCCAAACTACTCCACAGTAATCGAACAGAGGCGCAATAGTTGTATTATAGACTAAGGTTGCTATTGGTCTAGTTAGGTAAGGCCTTACTCGCTTAATAGACCAATTCTGGACGATATTTTCTTACTGAGTAGGTCGGTATGGGCAGACCGCGAAAGATCATGGCGTCCAAAGTTACACCATGGATAATAAAAAGACTGGATAAAATACTAGCTGACGTCAGCGTGCGTTGATAATCGAAAGATAGAATCGATAAAATCGATAGTTAAAAAAAGAAAAGAAAGGATAAGAAAAGAAAAGAAAAGAAAACATAAAAAAATAAAAGATAGAATCGATAGCTGGAAATCGTGATGGCATGAAGATGTCACGACTCACGAGTATCCAGATTTTGCTGAGTTTCTCTTTGACTTCTCCATATTTTCGTATTCAGGTAGCTATATATTGAGATTCTAAAAAGTTTCGTCGTCTCACAAACCAGCATAAGCCACGACTAAGTGTTCGAGGTAAATGACTGGCGTCGCGTTTTTCACCGTCTAAAGTTGGAACTTTTCGCCTAAAATGAGTAATGGTAGTCGGATATTCCATCGTAAAGTGGCATTGTTATATTTGTTGGTAGTTTGACTATCATTTTTAGCTGTATTATTGCTAAAAGTTGCGATTTATGGAGATTTTGTGACATCACGATTTTCAACTTTGTGACATCAAGGTTTTCACGCGATCAACTAGTGCCTTAACCAATCAGCACGCTATAAACGTCGCACGTGTTCTTAGTTTCCTATCCAGTCTTCCTACTATCCATGGCTACACCCAGATATTTACAGGTATCCACTCGTGAAATAGGGGTATTGTTAAGACGTAAATCAATCGGCTGACAAAATTTCAACTTCTTAGAAGTACCGAATACATATACGCTGTTTTATGAGCATTACACGCTAAACCGTTGGTTTTAATTTCTCCTCTATCTCTACCATACTAATTACTGCTATAATATATTTACTGCTATAATATATTATATTATCAGGCCACTGGGCAGTATTCGTTGAACTTATCAAGTCGCATAATTAACATTTTCACAGTTAACTATATTTCAAACTGATGATAATCCAATCGCAATTAGCAAGGAAGGATCATTCGAATACAGATAATAATAACTCGAATGTGATGGTGAATCCTATTTTCAATGGTTGTACTATTAACAATGGTGAATTTAACTATTAACATGTGTCCAAAACAGTAATGGTCGAGTTATGTGTAATCTAGTGTGCGTAATTTTGTTGACGTGAAACTGAATAAAGAATTTAATTCATGATTTTTTACTTTGATTTACAGTAAATTCGTAAAGAGTGGGGAAGTGTGTGGATGGTGTACATCTGATACAGAACTGATTAATAAAACATGAGTTCTGTATCAGATTTACAGGTAGTACTGATGTTTTATTGATTAGCGCTGTATCGGGTAAACAGACATTGATTAAACCTTAATTTCTTTTGAATTTACCTCATGAATTATTAATGAGTTTTAGAAATATATGTTTAAGGACAAGCATTCGCATATCATATGACATATATTAAGGTAATGCGAATTATAGTTCGAGTTTCTTGATCAGTACTGAATCATAACATGTATAACTTCAACCTCGTACCCCGGGCATTTTGCCTCCACGGTTGAAGGTCGGCGAAAATGGCCCTGGGATCGGCTGGTCGATTCCATAATCTTATTGGCCAGTTCAAAAACTCGATTAATTTAGCTAGAGTATCATTTATTCATCTAAATCCACATGTTAAACTTTTACTACAAATACGAAATATAAGAGCTTGGTTAATTATCAAGAACTGCAGTCGATATATAATTGTTCGTCCATTATATTTATACGAGATAATCAGGGATGTATTATGAATTAGTTGCTTTTAGGATGAATGCTTTACATGAACAAGACTACAGAGCGTTGCATATTTCTCATCATTATCACATCAACAGAGTAAACAAAGACAAATGACCTAAATTATCATTAATTATCATATCAAAACACCCAGAAATTATGGGTGTCATGTGACCAGCCAATCCCAGGGTACGAGGTTGGTATAACAGTCCTGGTATTTATTTGAAATTTATCCGTAAAATAAGCTGTCAATCGGGGAACTAGACTGCGAAAGTCGTAGCCGCGTACTTGTGCCCCCAAAAGGAGCGTCTGGGAGTCGACTGGAAAAATTCCATAATGAAAAAGCTTCAAATTCAAAAATGCTTCGAATTCAAAAACTAATTTGCATTATGAAGTTTGAAGATGACCGCCGCTGAGGCTGTCCGCTGTCGAAACGTCAGTCACCAACAATACTAAAACAACCTGGACGATCAACTTCACATTTTGATCAAATTATATTCCTAGATAGGTTCAAACTTACTATTTACTTTGCATGATATCCTGGAATGATACTATTATAGAAGGAAAAAGATACATTATAAACAAAGACTGTCAGAATGTCAACAATGCCTCAAGGCTTTTTAATAATTTACTGAAATGCATGATGAAGTAGCTAATCAGAATACAGGGTGTATAAAAAAAAGCGCAACCACGGAATTTCCCAAGAAATCCACTTTGTTTTTATTAGCACAAAAGATTTTAGGCCTCTGGGAATTTAAAATAGCTTCTAATCGTATTCCAAGGGCATAACTGTCGAATTGCTAATAGTCACATCACCAGTTCAAATTAATAATGGTGCAGCTCACAACAGAACAACGAGTTTTTATAGTTTTACATTACACCCAGACTCAAAATACAACCGCAGTGCAAAACGCTTTTCGAGCAATATTTCATGATCGGGATCCTCACAAAACAACAATTTGAGGAACGTTAGGAAATATTCAAGTAAAGGAACGAGCCTTAACCTTAACAAAGGCAATTCTGGCAGGCGAAGAACAGCAAGAACTGAGCAAAACATTGCTGCTGTTAGAACTCTGCTCGAGCTAAATCGACGTGATGTGAGTGCTAGGCGCAATGCTGTTGAGATATCATCGTCTGGCTTTTAACAGGATAACAAGGTTAGACCTAAGATGGCACCCGTATATGATCCATGTGCGACACGAGTTATTGGCAACGGACTTGCCGCGTCGATTACGATTTGCAGAATGGTTCATCCAACGCTGTCGACGCGAAAAAGTTTTACCGAGCATAATAATCGGAGACGAGGCAGCATTTGCAATGAATGGAGAGGTCAATTCCCACAATGTGCGGCAGTATTCACCGAAAGGACATCCACCTGTGTTTAACTTTGAACGAAACAAGCACTCTGCGGCAATGGTGTGATTTTAGGGCCCTATACTTTTTCGATGGAAATGTAAAAGGAATGACCTATCTTCAATTGCTAAACGAATTCGTTTTTCCGCAACTCGCTGTGCATTTTGGAAACCAGCATTGGGAGGATATCTTTCGGGGTCTTTGGTGGGCACAAGACGGCGCTCCAGCTCACATCGCCTCATTGAAGTAAGGGATCGACTGAACAGAGTGTTCGGGAATAACCGGGTCATAGGTTTAGGTCATGATGTTGAATGGCCACCTCGCTCACCGAACTTGACACCATGTGACTTCTTTCTGTGGGGATATCTTAAGGATAAAGTGTTTTCCACCTCACCCCAGAATATCGATGTGTTACGCCAGCGAATAATCGACACGTTTAATGCTTTACGACAGCAGCCTGATTTTATTAGACGAGCGGTGCGTGATATGCACAGGCGAGCCATACCTTGTGTCGAGAGAAATGGGGGATATGTTGAAGGACAGGGGTTTTGATAATTTAACTGTTGTTGATACTTGTAAAATAAACAACTTACCATTAAATAAATGCATAAATTTCGATTCAATTCTGCTTTACGTGCTCGAGTTTGTAGTAATTAGACAGTTATGCCCCTGGAATACGATTACAAGCTATTTTAAATTCCCAGGGGCGAAAATCTTTTGTGTTTAAGAACACAGTGAATTTCTTGGGAAATTCCGAGGATACATGCCCTGTAGATCCCCGAATTCAGGGCATTTTGACGTCATCAGTATGGACACCGACAAGGTTCAAGTTCTCTTTTGAATTTTTCCCTGATTCCTGTGATTATCATCTTCAACCGTGAAAGGGTCTATTATTAGGACATTTGACGTAATTCTGGTTAGCCATGAATGATGAAATGGTTGTGAAACTTGATAACACTAATGCAACTAGCTATAATGCCCCATTTACACTGCAACGAAATTGGCACGGCACGGGTAAAAACTGGCCCGCCCCCCGGGTGCCGTTCTATTTTGGTACGGGACGGCCCACTGATTTACACTCTCAACTCTCAAGATACCTGACCTTTCGGCGAACGTTTGGATACGGCCGGTCGCCAAGATTACGCAATATAAAAAATGTGGACTGGGGAGAGTGATAGTCACGCCGACATAGCATTTGAAAACTGAGGAAATAACATGCCTTCTTCGGCTTTCAAAACACACTCCCTGAGGACAAGGTTGAAAGCAATATTGATATGCCTAAACAAGTAACAACATAAAGCAGAAATCACTTTTCGGCGCAGTGCCGCAACGCCAAGCACTTATAGTTTGACGATCTTACGCCGACACGCCAACCATTTTCGGCGGCTACATGAGCCTGTATTCCTTTGGACAGAGTGTGCAACTAGGAAGAACGTAGAACTAGCTACCAAAATTTTCGTTGATACCCCGTCGATAAAGAGACGTCGTTTGTCATGAAATATGATAACGCCGTATATGCGATCATAATTCGACGTCGACCAATCGACGAATATCAGGTTTATATAGACGTCGCGACCAGATTTCGAAACAACGTCGAGCTAACCTTTAACCTAAACTTTTGAACAGAACTCACTCAGGGAATGTTTGATTTGAGCGATATTTACTGTAATTTGGCTCATTCTTCAGCGCATGAATTTCATCACATCTTTCAACTCACTTCGAGGCTCAAAAAATAAGGTCCTGCGTGGTGTCAAGATTATGTGTAAAAATGCCAACGGAGTAACGGGACGACTCTATACAATATTTCCAAGTAGAATGGTATTTTTTGGCCATTTTATTTCACAATATTGGCCAACACCCTTGATTTTGGTAACACGTAGCAGTATGCTTTGCTTTGGCCTTTTACTGCTTTAAATAATCAATCATCACATTACAATGTTTGTAATTGCTCTTGATTTAACCTTGCCAAAACATCAATGGAATTCTATATATGCATCCAGAACAAAACAGCTGTAGGTTTAGTGCTTGCGGCTGCTCTAGGCCAAGTAAAATATTAGGATGATCAACAATGAACTGGTGCAGACCATTGCGCTCCAGGTAACAACTTTTTTTATCGTACGCTAATCTAACTTTAATTCTTTTGTAAAATCGCAAAGTGTCTTCACAAAGTGTCTTCACTCGAGACTATTTTCCCAGTACTGCCAACCCAATTTAGAGTTTTCGATTTGTACAGTAGTTTTAATATTGCCTATACCTACAGTTATATATATGACTTTTATATCATATAGTCTGATTAATATATACTGTGAGGATATTGTTTATGACATGATTCCAAAAGTATCTATTTCGCCTTCTTTCTCTCCCAGATATAAACCACAAACCAGTTGACACCATGAACAAATTGACTCGTATTTAATTTTTCATAGTATCATGTAAGATCTGTCTCCCATCTTGAAATGTCCGATCCTTCACTATCAATAGTTAAGGGTCCTTTTCGTAAAATAGATTGCTGAACGTCCAGTTCTTAAATCGCTTAAATATTCCTGTTACACCTGGCCAGATATACGGTTCGTGAAGCATAGGAATAAATAAAATCGCATGTAACATATGCCTTAACCATGGCGAAAGAGAAAATAGAAAATAGAAAGAGAAAATTTTGTATACTCTTTTGTATATTGCTCTCCATCTGACTCTGGTGGCTCAATGGTTAGAGCGTCTCACTGGCAATCAGAAGGTTACAGGTTCGATTCCTGTTACGGGACTCACAATCATTTTTCTTAGGATACGAGCTTGACGATCGTCCATGTATCGTCTGTTGAGAAACGTATTACCTTCTTCAACTAATATGTTTAAGAGAATTCATTTACACATTTATACTGCTTCACAATTTGTTTATGGTCCGGCAGAAGATATATTCTTCTACAAGTCCTTCAACAAAATATTTCACATTTTGATGGATATAGTACACCATACAGTATTATTTACAGTTATGACACAGATCATCTACAAATGTTTTAATTTAAATAATGCTCTATACTCCGATAAACAGCACAACAATCTTCGTAACGGTTATTTAGTTTTGCTATATAAACTAACATTTAATTTCTGTACATATATAGGTACAAATATTATGGAAGAGAAGGTTCATCAGGATGTGAACCTCAATCCCAAGTTAAATGGATCAAAGAATGATTATAGAAAACGAAACGGTATCCTTATCACCAGAAGCAAACCACACTTGAGCTCTATCTATACAAATCTATATATGTATGAATATACATGACTACAATTATTCAATTTAATTTAAACTTTTACAGAATGATTATTTCAATGGTAATAATTTAATCGATTCTGAAATACAACAATTAAGCAGTAGTACCTTATAACTTTAATTTTAAAACTAGACAGAGGCCAATTTCTAAAACTATCATAATTATAACCCACTGCACACTAAATAAAATCGCATGTAACATATGCCTTAACCATGGCGGGTAAAACATATAATTGTATAAACACCATCTTGTTGGAGCTGCGTTATTTGTACTAGCCTGTCAATAGATGGCACATCATAGACATCATGTGCATTAACATATTAGAAATATATACAGCGTATTCTGATTATAGTTCTTTGGAAGTCACTGTTGATGTCGAACTTACCTTCTTTCACAGCCATGTTAATTAACCGTTTTTATAAAATTAAATAAGATATTTTGGAAAATATTTTGTTTTACAGAGCAAACTTCGTAATCTGATTGTTGTTGCTAGATTTTTCTATTTGCATATTTGCATTTAAATCTAAAGAAATCCACTGAAACTCTAACATGTCTAGTGTGTCGTGCAGTTAGGAAAAGAGAAGACATCGTCCAAAATCCAAACCCCCTAAAATCTTACCAAGGAATTGAGCTGCTAGACATGATAACAACAACCATGATAACGAGTGTTAACAAAAATACAACCGGTGAGCAAGTTCTTTGTGATACTAATGTATATATTGAAGATGAATCTGATGATTGCTACGTTATACTGGAAAGTCTAACAACATCTTTTAATATTGAACATCGTAACACACAATGACATGGGCATATACATGCATGTCGCGGCGTTAGTGAGCTCGTATATGTTACAAAACCGCGAGGTTTTTGTTACACGTGTTCATCAATATAATTCCAAATAGGTTACAACGAACACGACAACAACCAGCCATATAATAGAAAGAGAAAATTTTGTATACTCTTTTGTATATTGCTCTCCATCTGACTCTGGTGGCTCAATGGTTAGAGCGTCTCACTGGCAATCAGAAGGTTACAGGTTCGATTCCTGTTCCGGGACTCACAATCATTTTTCTTAGGATACGAGCTTGACGATCGTCCATGTATCGTCTGTTGAGAAACGTATTACCTTCTTCAACTAATATGTTTAAGAGAATTCATTTACACATTTATACTGCTTCACAATTTGTTTATGGTCCGGCAGAAGATATATTCTTCTACAAGTCCTTCAACAAAATATTTCACATTTTGATGGATATAGTACACCATACAGTATTATTTACAGTTATGACACAGATCATCTACAAATGTTTTAATTTAAATAATGCTCTATACTCCGATAAACAGCACAACAATCTTCGTAACGGTTATTTAGTTTTGCTATATAAACTAACATTTAATTTCTGTACATATATAGGTACAAATATTATGGAAGAGAAGGTTCATCAGGATGTGAACCTCAATCCCAAGTTAAATGGATCAAAGAATGATTATAGAAAACGAAACGGTATCCTTATCACCAGAAGCAAACCACACTTGAGCTCTATCTATACAAATCTATATATGTATGAATATACATGACTACAATTATTCAATTTAATTTAAACTTTTACAGAATGATTATTTCAATGGTAATAATTTAATCGATTCTGAAATACAACAATTAAGCAGTAGTTCCTTATAACTTTAATTTTAAAACTAGACAGAGGCCAATTTCTAAAACTATCATAATTATAACCCACTGCACACTAAATAAAATCGCATGTAACATATGCCTTAACCATGGCGGGTAAAACATATAATTGTATAAACACCATCTTGTTGGAGCTGCGTTATTTGTACTAACCTGTCAATAGATGGCACATCATAGACAGATCATGTGCATTAACGTATTAGAAATATATACAGCGTATTCTTATTATAGTTCTTTGGAAGTCACTGTTGATGTCGAACTTATCTTCTTTCACAGCCATGTTAATTAACCGTTTTTATAAAATTAAATAAGATATTTTGGAAAATATTTTGTTTTACAGAGCAAACTGCGTTGAGAGAGGGTTCCTGTCAAGCTTATAGAATATAGAATTTTCTATTTACATATTTGCATTTAAATCTAAAGAAATCCACTGAAACTCTAACTGTGTGTATGTCTAGTGTGTCGTGCAGTATAGGAAAAGAGAAGACATCGTCCAAAATCCAAACCCCCTAAAATCTTACCAAGGAATTGAGCTGCTAGACATGATAACAACAACCATGATAATGAGTATTAACAAAAATACAACCGCGGTGAACAAGTTCTTTGTGATACTAATGTATATATTGAAGATTAATTTGATAATTGCTACGTTATACTGGAAAGTCTAACAACATCTTTTAATATTGAACATCGTGACACACAATGACATGGGCATATACATGCATGTCGGCGTTAGTGAGCTCGTATGTTACAAAACCGCGAGGTTTTTGTTACACGTGTTCATCAATAGAATTCCAAATAGGATACAACGAACACGACAACAACCAGCCATATAATAGAAAGAGAAAATTTTGTATACTCTATTGTATATTGCTCTCCATCTGACTCTGGTGGCTCAATGGTTAGTGCGTCTCACTGGCAATCAGAAGGTTACAGGTTCGATTCCTGTCCGGACTCAGAATCATTTTTCTGAGGATACAAGCTTGACGATCGTCCATGTATCGTCTGTATACTCCAAGCTCTCCCACATTCACTACAGCAGGGTGTATATTAACACATTATACAAGATATGGTCCAGCCAAGAAAATGAGAAACGTATTACCTTCAACTAATATGTTTAAAATAATTCATTTACACATTTATACTGCTTCACAATTTGTTTATGATCCGGCAGATAATATTCTTCTACAAGTCCTTCAACAAAATATTTCACATTTGATGGATTTTGTACACCATATAGTATTATTTACAATTATGACACAGATCATCTACAGTACAAATGTTTTAATTTAAATAATGCTCTATACTCCGATAAACAGCACAACAATCTTCGTAACGGTTATTTCAGTTTTGCTATATAAACTGACATTTAATTTCTGTACATATATAGGTACAAATATTATGGAAGAGAAGGTTCATCAGGATGTGAACCCAATCCCAAGTTAAATGGATCAAATAATGATTATAGAAAACGAAACGGTATCCTTATCACCACCACACTTGAGCTCTATCTATACAAATCTATATATGTATGAATATACATGACTACAATCATTCAATTTAATTTAAACTTTACAGAATGATTAGTTTCAATGGTAATAATTCAATCGATTCTGAAACACAACAATTAAATAGGAGTACCTAATAACTTTAATTTTAAAACTAGACAGAGGCCAATTTCTAAAACTCTCATAATTATAACCCACTGCACACTAAATAAAATGGCATGTAACTATATGCCTTAACCATGGCGGGTAAAACATATAATTGTATTGGAGCTGCGTTATTTGTACTAGCCTGTCAATAGATGGCACATCATAGACATCATGTGCATTAACATATTAGAAATATATACAGCGTATTCTGATTATAGTTCTTTGGAAGTCACTGTTGATGTCGAACTTACCTTCTTTCACAGCCATGTTAATTAACCGTTTTTATAAAATTAAATAAGATATTTTGGAAAATATTTTGTTTTACAGAGCAAACTGCGTAATCTGATTGTTGTTGGGAGGGTTCCTGTCAAGCTTATAGAATATAGAATTTTCTATTTACATATTGCATTTAAATCTAAAGAAATCCACTGAAACTCTAACTGTGTGTATGTTTAGTGTGTCGTGCAGTTAGGAAAAGAGAAGACATCGTCCAAAATCCAAACCCCCTAAAATCTTACCAAGGAATTGAGCTGCTAGACATGATAACAACAACCATGATAACGAGTGTTAACAAAAATACAACCGGTGAACAAGTTCTTTGTGATACTAATGTGATTGAAGATGAAATCTGATGATTGCTACGTTATACTGAAAAGTCTATCAACATCCCTTAATATTGAACATCGTGAAACACAATGACATGGGCATATACATGCATGTCAGCTAGCATACTATAATATTATACACGTCCTATCCATGGCCATGGGCGTTAGTGAGCTCGTATGTTACAAAACCGCGAGGTTTTTGTTACACGTGTTCATCAATAGAATTCCAAATAGGTTACAACGAACACGACAACAACCAGCCATATAATAGAAAGAGAAAAACAGCAGTGTGTATATTAACACATTATACAAGATATGGTACAGCCAAGAAAATGAAAAACGTGTTATCTTCTTCAACTAATATGTTTAAAATAATTCATTTACACATTTATACTGCTTCACAATTTGTTTATGGTCCGGCAGATAATATTCTTCTAGAAGTCCTTCAACAAAATATTTCACATTTGATGGATTTTGTACACCATATAGTATTATTTACAATTATGACACAGATCGTCTACAGTACAAATGTTTTAATTTAAATAATGCTCTATACTCCGATAAACAGCACAACAATCTTCGTAAAGGTTATTTCAGTTTTGCTATATAAACTGACATTTAATTTCTGTACATATATATAGGTACAAATATTATGGAAGAGAAGGTTCATCAGGATGTGAACCCAATCCCAAGTTAAATGGATCAAAGAATGATTATAGAAAACGAAACGGTATCCTTATCACCACCACACTTGAGCTCTATCTATACAAATCTATATATGTATGAATATACATGACTACAATTATTCAATTTAATTTAAACTTTACAGAATGATTAGTTTCAATGGTAATAATTTAATCGATTCTGAAACACAACAATTAAGCGGTAGTACCTTATAACTTTAATTTTAAAACTAGACAGAGGCCAATTTCTAAAACTATCATAATTATAACCCACTGCACACTAAATAAAATCGCATGTAACATATGCCATAACCATGGCGGGTAAAACATATAATTGTATAAACACCATCTTGTTGGAGCTGCGTTATTTGTACTAGCCTGTCAATAGATGGCACATGTGCATTAACATATTAGAAATATATACAGCGTATTCTGATTATAGTTCTTTGGAAGTCACTGTTGATGTCGAACTTACCTTCTTTCACAGCCATGTTAATTAACCGTTTTTATAAAATAAAATAAGATATTTTGGAAAATATTTTGTTTTACAGAGCAAACTGCGTAATCTGATTGTTGTTGGGAGGGTTCCTGTCAAGCTTATAGAATATAGAATTTTCTATTTACATATTTGCATTTGAATCTAAAGAAATCCACTGAAACTCTAACTGTGTGTATGTTTAGTGTGTCGTGCAGTTAGGAAAAGAGAAGATATCGTCCAAAATCCAAACCCCCTAAAATCTTACCAAGGAATTGAGCTGCTAGACATGATAACAACAACCATGATAACGAGTGTTAACAAAAATACAACCGGTGAGCAAGTTCTTTGTGATACTAATGTATATATTGAAGATGAATCTGATGATTGCTACGTTATACTGGAAAGTCTATCAACATCCCTTAATATTGAACATCGTGACACACAATGACATGGGCATATACATGCATGTCAGCTAGCATACTATAATATTATACACGTCCTATCCATAGCCATGGGCGTTAGTGAGCTCGTATGTTACAAAACCGCGAGGAACCGCGAGGTTTTTGTTACACGTGTTCATCAATAGAATTCCAAATAGGTTACAACGAACACGACAACAACCAGCCATATAATAGAAAGAAAAAATTTTGTATACTCTTTTGTATATTGCCCGCCATCTGAGTCTGGTGGCTCAATGGTTAGAGCGTCTCACTGGCAATCAGAAGGTTACAGGTTCTCAGAATTATTTTTCTCAGGATACGAGCTTGACGATCGTCCATATATCGTCTGTATACTCCAAGCTCTCCAACATTCACTACAGCAGTGTGTATATTAACACATTATACAAGATATGGTCCAGCCAAGAAAATGAGAAACGTATTACCTTCTTCAACTAATATGTTTAAGAGAATTCTTTTACACATTTATACTGCTTCACAATTTGTTTATGGTCCGGCAGAAGATTGCAGGTCCCCACTGAAAAGCACCTCGGTGAGTTGGGCAATCCTGATTAAATATTATTATTCATTCATTCATTCAAGATATTCTTCTACAAGTCCTTCAACAAAATATTTCACATTTGATGGATATAGTGCACCATTATAGTATTATTTACAATTATGACACAGATCATCTACAAATGTTTTAATTTAAATAATGCTCTATACTCCGATAAACAGCACAACAATCTTCGTAACGGTTATTTCAGTTTTGCTATATAAACTGACATTTAATTTCTGTACATATATAGGTACAAATATTATGGAAGAGAAGGTTCATCAGGATGTGAACCTCAATCTCAAGTTAAATGGATCAAAGAATGATTATAGAAAACGAAACGGTATCCCTATCACCAGAAGCATATTAAAACCACACTTGAGCTCTATCTATACAAATCTATATATGTATGAATATACATGACTACAATTACTCAATTTAATTTAAACTTTTACAGAATGATTAGTTTCAATGGTAATAATTTAATCGATTCTGAAATACAACAATTAAGGAGTAGTACCTTATAACTTTAATTTTAAAACTAGACAGAGGCCAATTTCTAAAACTATCATAATTATAACCCACTGCACACTATAGCACTATAGCAGCTATGTATAGAGCAAGCAAATTATATATTAATTGTCATTTGAAATAAACAATTTGAAATTATACTCTATAAACAGTTTGTTGTATAAAATATTCGTCCAGGTGTTTTTTTTTAACTGTAGCTATATGGGCTTAATTTGAAACTAAACATTTCCATAATACACATTGTGCAGGATATACACCTCCCTGTTCATTGAATATAATAAAACAATAAGTTTCCACGTTGGTGTTAATATATATAATAATACTGTCTACTGAGTATAGGAAAATATTACCTAATCGGACTTTGGTTCGAGTTATCGAGAGGTTCGATCACGCCGACTATAGTGTTCCATACACGTTTCATTGCCAGAGCCCAAAGGTTTGATATTTTTACAACATATATATATTATAGTATTTATTCAATCGATATATTCGATGATCGAAAAGCTGTATGTTTAATTCCATAACTACTGTATGCTATGAATCGCTCCAGAAGAGCAATTTTATGATTACTATAGCTTTCTGGTTCATAATAACTAGAACAACACTAATTATTATTTATAAATCTTGTGATAAATCTTAAAATTTATAATCTTGTGATATGAAAATTATTATTAACTAGCGTGCATTACGATAAATCACATGTTGCTTGTTTATGTGCCTTTTCAGATGACTTTGATTATTAAATGATCTGGAGCAGGTAGAACATTTGTACGGTTTTTCTCCTGTATGTATTAATAAATGGCGTTTCAAATTTCCGTGAATCGAGAATGCTTTAGAACAGGTATTGCACTGATATGGCCTCACTCCTGTGTGTATTCTGTTGTGTATTTCCAGACTACTTTGCTTGGTAAACACCTTGCCACAGGTATCACATATGAACTCTTTTTTTCCTGGAAGAAAAAGTAAGAGATTTACACCGACTTCAGTGCAAACAATACTATCGTATGCAGATTACCGCGCACAATCATACCATAATAAATCCACACATTCGTTTAATGTACACGTTTACCTTCGTCGTTCCGGGTTTGCACAGCAAAGGATAATTAAAATAACATAGCTACGTACACTATCACATTAAATTAGAGCATTTCATACCTTTGTGTCGTTTAACATGCTTAAGCAGACCAGTGGTACTAAAAAGCGTCCGATTGCAAACATAGCATTTGAATAACTTCCGTTTTTTGAGCCTGGTCACAATTTGTTCGTAAGTATTTTCCGAGATATCTCCATCTTTTATTGCCTTTTCATCGTATGGATATAGGATGGAGTCATTTCCCACTACTTTTGTGTTTTCTGGAGAGTGGAAAGATGGAATTGTTTTGTCTACACGAGTTCCTTTATGACATTGTAAACCATCAGATCTTGCGAAAGCTTTGTCACATTCGTCGCATTTAAATGGCTTCTGTCCAGTATGGATTCGCTCATGAGCTTGCCAGTGTGAATACCATGGAAATAATTTGCCACAGAATCGACAGTTAAATTTCACATTTCTATGCCGCTTCAAACGTGACTGTGATGAAGAAGTTGTATTAGAGATTGAGTCAGTCGGCGTTTCCTTACCTGCATTTGATTCACCTGAGGAATTACTTTCTTGATAACCTGATAATGGTTGGTATTTCTCATGTGTTTGCTGAGCTGAATAATGATCGGCAACGATTGCAAGCTTGTTGAAATGTCTGGCGAGAGAACCGTCTTTTCCAACCCGCTTAATCACGCTGGGCCGTTGTTGATTTGCGACATAGTCATAGATATCTTGATTCATCGTACAGTTGTTCAGTTTAATGATAACGTTTTGGGCGTTTGTTTGCTACTGATGTTAGCATACTATAGTATGCCAATCCGATTGGTGTGGTAGAACTTAAATTCTTGGATAAAATAGCCACAGCGGGGCGTTACTATTAACTGTCCGCGAAGACGCCGACGTCGTCCAATGCCATTACAGACAACTGTACGTACTCATGTTGCAACCATTGTTTTTCTATCCAGACACGGGGTGCGGAAAGCTTGTGTCCGCGCCAACATTAATTATTTTATATCTTAATAACCATTGTAGTTACTGCTCTAAAATTTCAGGACTGTTTCTAACATTATCTTCGCTTTATTGGTGGAAACGATCGTGAATAAATATTGAATACAAAAAATGATGCAGAATATTTTTCCACTCAGACTAATTTCCGGAAATAATTTAGTAAAGGTTTACTTTTAATTATATTAGGTGTTTCGTTATTCAAATTTGTATATAAAATATAAACAATTATAAAAAATAAATATAAAAATATACAATAGATTTAAGGTAAAAACTTAGAAAATGTTCGCTGCTACTCCGAGTTTCACGCCGATTGACGATCTTCAGGCAACTGAGATTGGATCCTGATTAACCATTCTTATATACTGTCTGGAACGTCATTAACAAAATAGAGTGATGACGCATTCATCTTTACTTCACGGAGATTAAGTTATTTGCATAGAGTTTGTTTTGGTGACGGCATTTCGCGGAAATTATTTCAGATCTTTTATTCAACAGGGTTCCTTTGTCGGCTTTCATAATGGCGAGCTTCTCTTCCAAACAAAGATTGGATCGTTTTCCTCCGCTGCGGTATGCGGTCGCGCGCTTTAGAAAGAAGAGCTAGATTTGTGCGACGTAACCAGTCAATTTAAACTCGAATTCCCCACTGTGGTATTCGACTCAAGTATCACGCGCGAAACCAAATACCACGCGTGAAAACCAAATAACACGCGCGTAAACCAAGACGACCTGTAAACAATCGAGGAAAAACAAGAAGTTTCAAGACGTTTCTATAGACGTTTCAATACAGCATTCAAGATTGTTTCGGTATAATATATAAATAAGATACAATTCATATCTTCGCACCACCGTGTAATATCCACCGTGTAATATTTAACAATTATTCACCGAAGTGGAAGTGAATAGTGGTGGATATTTACCGAGACGCGAAGCGTCGAGGTAAATATCCACCACTAAATACTGACACTGAGGTGAATAATTGTTTTAGCATATACCAAAACAAATTGATAAAAATTAGGTAAATTTCGGTTAGTTTCATTATAATTTAGCCAGGAATTGTTGCGAAACCGAAACGCAAGGCAAAACTAAATTCTCCCAAGGTGGCAACTCCATATATGGAGTTGTTTATCAGTTTTGACAAGCTGACAGCCCGGTCGTTTTGAAAACCTTTCGCAGCTCTTTTCGAAGTTGGATAACAGTAAGGCAAAAGACCACTGGATTTTAGCCCAAAGGAAATATTTAATACTGTAAATGGGAAAACCTTAGGACAAAGGATAGCTTATGAATTCTGGGTGAGTAAACGAGTTGTTCTTTGCAAAAGATGAGTTATATAAGCGTTTTTATTTCTGTCAGTGCAGTGTCAATGTTTCATGTGTTTAGTCGTTGAATTTCCTTTAATTTACAAATAATTTCTGTGGGTGTTTACTGTTATAAAATCGGTAGTATGTTTCCCTGGTCATAACCAGGTCATTTGTTTAGTATTCAGTTCATTACTCGCCAGTTTCTTTGGCAGTGTATCGCGGTAATCTTTACGGCCGATACCGTACGATAATTCTTTAAGTTTTGCTTGGTTTTTGTTGTAACTGAAATGATTTTTAATGTTTGTAAATGTTATTAAATTCTATATGAAAGGCAATTCAAATTGTCTCATAAACTATATAAAGGAGAATATCGATATATGAACTATATACGGAGTACACTTTTCTAAAGAAAACTGACAACAGTCAGTTCGTTCAATCGAGTTTGTTTTTGGAGCCGCACATTTATTTCGTTGTTCTGCGGGTTTTTAAGCACTTTCTATTCTCTTTTTGCAACTTGTTTTTCATAAATATTACGTAAAATAATTTCCCTGCATACAGTAATTGTTTTCTACCTTCCTGCTTTTACCAATTTATTGCATTACGTAAAAAGAAAAGTCGTTCAAGAGAAGGACACCATCTTGTTTTGCGAAACAGTGAGTAGTGCAGGATACCCCGAGCTAGAGGAACCAATCAGATTGCACGAAAAGCACTATTCGCTGTTTTGGTATATGCTAAATATATATATATATATATATATATATATATATATATATATATATATATATATATATATATATATATATATATATATATATATATATATATATATATATATATATATATGTATATATATATGAATATCAAGTTTCCGCTTTGTAACACCAGTCGCAATACTCACCTGATGAGTGTGGTAAGCTAATATAGCTTTCCATACGAAACAGATCTGTAGTGAAATAAAGTTTAAATGAAGTAACCAAAGTTCGTCTTTTTTGTTCTTACTATATATATATATATATATATATATATATATATATATATATATATATATATATTGTACTACTACTACGCTCCTTCACTTCGGTGTTGTGGAGCACTCTGTGAAGTTAGTGTAGGTGTCCTTTAGTGATAATGCAACGCCCACTACCCTTGTGGTAGTTTGAGCACTCTGGCCCAATACCGCTTCACGCTCTCTGGATGTGCACATGACCGCTATTTGTCCCACAAGCGCGGTTGTCACCGGTAGCCGCTTGGGTATAATTAATTCTCGTGTCCATATCTAGACTGTACCGAGCTACACTGATGAGCGAAACACGTCTGTAGATTGTACTATATACCGGGTGGCGCAAAAACATGTTCCCCCTCTTCGACTCATTGTAATTAAAAAACTGAAAAAGCTATCTCATACAAATAAAAATTATTGAACGTAGTTATGTCTAACTTAAATTTTGATATATTCCTTGCACATTTCTATAAAATATTAGCCGAGATATAGGCGTTTAAACTCGGACGACACTATGCGTGTTTTTACCATTTTATTACCATAATGCACATTATTAGACCATTTCAGACAATTTTTCGCGTCTTCCAAAAACGCTACATTGTGTGTAAACGCCTATATCTCGGCTAATATTTTATAGAAATGTGCAAGGCATACATCAAAATTTAAGTTAGACATAACTACGTTCAATAATTTTTATTTGTATAAGATAGCTTTTTCAGTTTTTTAATTACAATGAGTCGAAGAGGGGGAACATGTTTTTGCGCCACCCGGTATATATATTTTTTATATTTTTTATTTTGTATAGTCTCACCCTTTTAAATGGTTCTAATTGGGTTAAAAATGCTGTTGTAACGCAACGGATTTTCTGGTCGCGGGTTCAATTCCCAGCCGCAAGGCCTTCAAGTTGCATTTTTCCGCAACTGATCCCGGTTGGGTCTCAAAGTATATGATTCGACCAAGAAATTACCTATTCGCTTGATAAAACAATACGAAAAAATACCTAAAAAAATACCTCTGACAACCATTAATCGCTCTCGTAAGTCGTAATGTTATACATATATTTACATATTTAGTTTAAATCCTAACACGAGTTTAATCTCCGATATTCAATTTACTTCGAGTGTCTCTGATATATATACGCCTTTACCATATTTGGGGTGAAGTTTCATATAAATCCCGAAATGACGTCACTATAGACTATCGGTAGTAAAATTCGAAATTAAAATCAGCTGTTGTTTCTAAAATAAAGCATTATCGTAAGAGTTAGGGTTAGTATTAGGTGTAGGGTTAGGATTAGGGTTATGTTGGGGTTAGCACTATGTTTTAAATTTGGGATATTTATATGAAACGTCAGCCCATATTTGGGTGTTATGGTATCTTTAATTGTCTGAGTAGATTAATGTTATTGATTTAACTATCAATTAAATATCTCGACAAGCGATCCTGTCATCCTAGAGTGTGTTCCTCCGGAGGTTCTCAAAACAAAAGATAACTGAACACGCAAGCTATTTCCTTCAGTGCCATTATATGTTTCCTTTCATAGTCGACCTACGAATCTCAAAGGTAGTTAAAGAGTGAGTGTCAACCATGACGCATTGCACGCTCGGTCGGCCATTCTTTAAACACGAAATTCCCTTAGTGAACTCATCCGTAAATATCTTGTCAATCCTTGACTATAAGCGGTTGCTATTAATAGCAAATGCGGACCAACAATCCAAATTTGACTAACAAATTATTGCAAATAAGCTATTTTCTATTGTTATGGCCGCAATAGTTATGGGTAAATGCGGAACAAACATGGGTACTGACGTCATCTCGACAAAGTGCTATTGAAAGAATATACCTTAACTCTTTCCTGTCCGACCCAGTCAAAAAGGGTCATAGAAGACCCCCGAAGTCGTCAATCGAAAAACACGGCACACGGTAACGCAAGATTAAAAATTGATATTCGACAAGCGCCAGGGACATGAGATCCACTAACACGCCAAATTTGATTTGATTTCATAAATAACTCTGTGATTAGTGGCATTTTGAATTTTCATGATGCTACGCGGGCGTACAAGATGGCCTTTTCTAGAAAAATGGGAGTTTTTCAACCTGATTTATGATAATTAATGCTAATTTATATTAACATAATGTGTCTTGTTCGGAAAATTCAAAAGCATTGGTAACAGCCGGTTTATTGGGCTTTCAGAAAAGGTATAGGTTTCGCAACAGTTAGGGATATTTCTTGAGATATCAATAGAACAAAGAGGTAGTTCAATTTTGGATGTTTTTCAGCCGGACAGGAAAGAGTTAAAAAGTAATTATTTTTGTATTTTTCACAAAACTCAACGTTTTCGAATTATGTCAGCCTTGACTAACGCAAAGCGTGGAAGATCAAGTGACGAGGTTCAAACAAAAAAATCAATGTATTTGGATTGTGGATGAATAAAAAAAACTCTATAGGGTTTTCTGAGAAGACTCGGTGAATTTCGGGAGTATTTACCACGTGAAATTGGCAACGAGGCACTTCAATATACTTCGTTATCGCGGAAAGATAAACACAAAGGGCGGATTCAGACAGGTTTGATCGGTTTATATAAACCTGTCAGATTTTAAAAACCTTCTGTTCTAGTAATGTACTTTAAAGCTGTAATTTAGAAATTTCTTTATCATTTTATATCATTTCTGACTTTATCATTATATTATAATTCGCCTTTTAATCAATATCCGGCGGTAATAACAATTTGCGTCCAGAAACTACGATCTCTTATGAAACTTCGCGATTCTCACAAACCACACGCAAATCACGCAAACATTGATGACGAAGGCCCACGAGTCACAGCAAACCGGTCAAGATGCAATATAGCCTCCTTCGCAGACAACTCTGTCGCTTCTTTTTTCTGAGCCAAATCGCTTCCAAGGCTGTGCGAGCAATGTTCTGGCTGGGATAAGGGAAGTATAAGGATTGTGAAGGGATTGATTGACGAAGAGGGTCGCCCCACTCCCCTCTCGCATTTCTCTGGCTCGACCAAAATTACCAAAACAGCGTTGGAAGCTATTTGATTCGGGAAAAAGAAGCCACAGAGTTGCCTGCGGAGGAGGCTAGATGCAATATAATTGGTTCAATATCTCAGCAAACCGCTCACAAACCTGTCGGACGAGCTGTAGTTGAAGGAAGTTGGGGATGAATTGACACCGTTGCCAAGCGATTGCTAAGGTTGCGAAACATTTCACGCACAGCTTTCTTTCATGGTTTCATGTTAGTTAAAAATGTTAAGAAGGTTTTGTTTAATGCTCATTCTTGGTAAGTTTTGTTTGTACAGCGTCTGGTCGTCTTTAGTTATGGTTTACTATAGATAGGGTAAAGTATTTCGTATAGTAGAGCTCTTTATTACTCTTATAATACTACGGCGAGTTATTAATGTTCGTCTTTGGTCATTCTCGACATTTCTGATCTCTGGAGATATCGAGAAAAATCCTGGTCGTGATGGTGAGGATTTACTGATATGCTGCTAGCTGCAAATACATTGTACGGCTAATCAGCAATTAACCCTTATTTCCCCCGGGAGAATTCAAAAACCACGCCAGCTTTAGGTTTCTTCGTGAGATAAATCCCTCAAAGGAACAAAGGAAACTGACTTTATTAAGAGATAAGTAAGAGATAAATCCCGAGGATGCGTAGCGTACATCCCGCCGACGTTCGAGGGATTAATTTATCTGACTTAATTATTTCATGATTGAGGAGGTTTTCCCAAAACGTTTTGTCTATTTTTCCATCTTGGACAAAAATTTTCCTAGTTTTCATTTCTTATCTAATTAGTATTCATAGGGCTGTATACTATAAAAAAAAAACCCAAAAACAACAAAAAGCTGGAAACTCGATGAAATTTGTCTCAAAGACTTGTCTCTAATTAAATTGGCAATGTTTTAATACTAGCACTTACCACAAGCCAACGGGTCCAAACACTGAAAGCACTATCCACCAGCTGTATGAAGTTGACTGCAAATGAATGTACTTTTGCCATTGATGTTGTGTTAAAAACCACGAAACCCAGAAACCATCTAAGTAACATTGTGATTACATCATATCCTACCAATAGCAATCTATGCCCAGTGCAACACCTTAAGTCATATTTACAAGAAAAGACATCGGCAGTATAAGGGACACATGCATATACCCAACTCTTTGTAAGCTATCAGAAACCACACCATCCTGTATCAACTGATACCATTGCCAGATGGATTAAAAAAGTTATGGCAAAGGCTGCAATAAACACTGAGATGTATATTTGTTGTTCAGGATCATGACTCTTTGAACTCTCGCGTGACCCCTTAGCGACAGTAACCAATGACGAAGTAGAATTGAAAGTTAAACGAGACTTCCCAGTAAGTTGAAGTTTGACGTAGATTCTACGAGATATTGGTTACGGAGCTAAGGAGTCAACCTTCCCTCACTTGATCCTTCAGCTTTAAAGTGTGATCTCTCTGGCTTCGCGAGTATCTCATATAGCCCGCGGTACATC
>JAYKKM010000054.1:1907500-1942500 GCA_035772405.1 Chrysogorgia sp. JL179-B06 | reverse complement strand
TTGTGCCATGTCACCCATTTCTGGTGGAAATGATTTCCGTTAAAGACAAGAAAAGCGTCTCATTTTCAAAATTGGCACCAATCATCCCATGCATGGTCTCAATGAAAGATATTAATTATATTGATCTTTGTCTCACTTAATCCCCATGGGTATTTCTTTATTTCACTCCCTTTGTATGGTTTGTTGCTGATTGTGGTAAAGATAGCAATTCATTATTATTACATCTCATTATTATTCTTTCTCGCACCTGATTGGCTTATTTTTGTCTTACACATTTATTTATTCTATAAAAGTCTCACTCAGTTATTATTTGACTTTACGTTTCACTCTCTGACGAAGGGCCTGGCTTCTCTCGAAACATTAGACAACTTACACGCTATTTCGGCAGTACACCAACCTTTTTAGATATATTTGATTTGTATTTCTACACTGGCTACGCAACACAAAACGTTTTGATACAAATTATATTTTGTCGGTAAATATGGTATTACAAACCATGACACATGTCGGAAAATTAGTGATTAAATGTCCCTCAAGCCTTGGGAGGTTTCAGGATTTTCACAAATCCTCCCTACGAGGTTTTTTTAAGCATAAAGAGGTTTTTACGAAGGGAGGCTTTCGGGGACATATATTTTACTTATAATAATACCATATATGGACGTTGATTTTAGATTATCACCTAATATATCATCGACCACTTGCTAATATAATTTTTTTAATATTATTGGAATTCTCGTTAAAGTACGAATTATAGTAATTTTAGATGAAGAGAGAGGATTAATTAATGGTCAAATATATGTATATGAGAAATCTGACTGCCACTAAGTTGGCGTTTTCTTGCTTGCTTTCTTTTTCCTTTGTCTGTTTTGTTCAAAAGTTTGGATTTTGGTACATCTGGAGAGGAATTGGAAGCCATTTCCAATTCTGAGGATAAAAACCATTTTTCTAGCTACTGTAGCTTTCTTTCTATTCAAGTTAATTCTCTCTTGTGTCACAAATAGAAATATTGCTTTGTTCTATCCTGACTGTGGCGAATGTCCTAATGTTCCTTTAACAACTGCATCTGATGATCTACACTGTACATATACTGTATATTGTTTAGTTTTGAAGGTAATGTCATTGCTGGTGAAGTATTTAAACCAAACCATTTTGTGCCAATTGTCATTGGGGTTTCTCTGGGAAAGGATGCTATCACAGATAGTTTCCAAACAAACTCCAAAGCGGAGTTGTACTAATGCTCCTGTGATGGGCACTGGTAAGAGCAGGCTTATAGCCAGAAGGGCATCCGGGTGTCATTGGGTGCCCTACAATGAAAAGTGGTCACCAAAAATTTGAAGGAGAAAGAAATTATTCTCAATGATTTGCCTAAAATATATATATAAATATATTTGAAACGAAATAGCTTTAATTTTCAATAGTGGCAGCATTACTGGCACAAACTTGCAAAGCTAAAAATCATGAATGGGGGCTGACATGAAGTAAACTTCTAATTAAAATTCACTGCACAGATTATGAATTTCTTCTCTTGAAGATGTAAATTCTGTTGAACTGTTGAATTACAAATTTAATTGTAAGGAGAAAATATATGAATATTATCTGCACTGCATCTTATGGAAATATAACTAATTAATTACTGCTTCATTGTATGAGATAATATATAAAAATATAAGCATATTTGGGACCAAAATATGTATTGAAAATTATGAGATACCCCATTTAAAAATTTTGTTTAAGACCATTATATTTTGCTCAAAGGTGCTCTCAAAATTCAGGAAATGCAGTTTACCCAAAATTCAAATATTTTCCAAGGGCCCCTAGAAGTGTGTCATCACTTTGGCTGAAATGTTCCCAAATTGGATGCCCTATTTCAGAATCCTGGCCACTAACATTTCTTCTTTTTTTACCTGTTTCTACTGTTGATAGCTGGCTGTCCATGTCAAATCACTATTACTAAGACTGTGTTTCTAGGCATGTCTGATGCATTTTGATATACAGTTTGCCGAAACAGCCAAATTTCTTGTTTCCATACAACTTATTATACTTTACAGCTGCGATTCCTTGGTCCCCATAATTGGGGGGGGGGGGGGGCATTTTCTGACCACACACCCCGGAAATGATGTAGGTTAGGAAAATCCTAGATTTGCCGGCTATCAAATCACCACTAGAATGGTTTTCTAGCTAGGATTTATCCAGGCTTCCAGGATAAACTATCCAGGCTTCGTATAACCAGCCCCAGATGTTTTATTTACATGTGAACTTTACATGTTCACTTCAAATGAAATTTGCCCCCACTTTCGGCAGAAAACCTATAAATAAGCGGTCATCCCTTTCGATATTGTCACTGCCTGAAGATTCTTTTACAGATGAAACAAGTTGTAGCAGACCAGTTTTGAGGTAAGCGAAAATATATATATATATATGAACTAGTTTCAAAATAGATGTTGTAGGAAATTGGTACATAGTTTAAAACTAATTTTAAGATTACACTTTATATTAAATAGTTTTAAAATAAACACATAATTTCAAAATATATTTTAAATAGATCACAACTTGTTTTCCATTTCTCTTACAGATTTAAAACTAGCTTTAAAATTGACATCTTATGTAAAACCTATTTAAAATAGACCTATTTGTTAGCTATTATTTTTATTCAGGTTAAAACAGCATTGAAATATGGTTGAAATAGATTTAAAACAGTGAAGACTATTTTAAGAAATTATGAAAAATACTGTGTCAAAATAGGCCATCAGCCTTCAAAAACAGGGGGGAAATTGGTTTGAAATCTATTTCAAATACCTTTAAAATAGTGTCTGGTTTTGTAAGGGTACCCAAAAACTCGTCTTTAAAATCAAAGGACATGGCTTCAAGATCTATGTGAACGTTTACCCGGTGATTCAATCTTTTATGTCCATTAAACCGATGTAATTTCGTAATAGAGATGTTTCGTATACCTTGCCGTTGATTTTTATATATGACTTTTCTTCGTTCCCCTCATAAATCTTGCATATACCATACAATGAAAATAGCTCTCACAGCTCTAGCCCAACTCCACGTAACTACATTGCTTCGAAAAGTTTCCTACTTCTTTAAACGAGCGCTGCACAACGCCTTCCGTGCCTGATTACAGAAATCAGTAGCCCGAGTAAACGCCTGGACAGGCGTCATGTTACCTTGGGATTAAATGGTCCACAACTCTTGACAAATTTCAATTTTAAAACCTCCTTTAAAAAATCAACTTTTAAAAGAAGAAAATAAAGCTTTAACTGAAAGGTTAACAACTTGGATTTAATCTTGGCAAAAAATAAAGGAAAGATAGCTGAAGTGGAACTTCGTGAAGTGTAACAAAGACAACAATACATCACACACCTAAGAGATATCTTAGGCGCAAATTATTTTTCCGTATTATTTCCGGTCGACCCAAACAATAAACCATCACTCAACATTTCTACTTCTAAACCAACAAATCAGAGGACGACGATTGGAGAGATGAGACGACGAAATCAACGAAATTAAAGAAAGATGACTAAACTAAACCTCAATAAAAGACTAAACCTCAATAAAAAGCCGTCAATACTACATCAACAACGATAATTATAGAAGTTGGTTATTGAGTGGTTGTCAAATCGTTTCCAGGAACCACAACTAAATATGGAACATTATTTGAAACATACATTAAAAAGAAAACCAAAACGAGTAATTCTTCATATGGGAACAAATGACTTAAATAAAGCAAATCCCGTTCAGATATAAGCTGCTGATATTGTGGACTTGGCCAGAATGATCGAAAGTAAATCTGATCCGGAAGTTGTATTGTCTGAGATAATAATCAGAGCAGACAATTACGTCAGTTATATAAAGATTTTCTAATCAGAATGGTTGGAAACAACATTACGAAGCACCATCTTGATGAAAGATGACTACATTTAAATAAGCAAGGTATTTCCGCTATGGTTAGTATATTCAGTCAAATACCTGTCTAAATGATGCCTTACAGATAATTGCAGAGAACCCATCCCCGTCCCCATGAAATGCACATCCAGAAACACAGGGTCTAAATTTACCTATATCAAATGATCCACCAAATAATTTAGCCAAATCTATAACATTGGATCATCCTAAAACTAGGGGCTTTAAGATGGCTATATATGGGTACTAAATCTGTTGATATTATATCTGGACGATACTATTCATGACAATGAAATGAGTATAGAATTATATAGAGTAGAATAAAACAAGAGACCAGAAAAGACGTATTAACTACCATAAAGGGCCCTCGACATGGATATGACCCTCTATACATTGATATATGTCCCAGTTGAAAGAAATTGACGAAATAGAAATGGTGGAAGGGTGGCACTACATATCAGAAATACATGCATTGATTACGATTGCGAAAGTTTAATGGTCTCCCGCACGCTTGCGCCATTCTCCTTGCGAGCGCAATCGAAATTCTGGCCCAGGGTATTGAATGGTTCTGTTCAGAGTAAAGAAACAAAAAGCAAAACCATTTGTTGTGGCAAACCCCTAATTTGCCAATAAGTGTTATGGATACTTTCGAGTGTCTTTTGGAGAAATTAGAATCCCAATAAATTGAAATTAACATCATAGGATATTTAAATTGTGATTTTAATTGCCACTCCAATAGTTTGTACACACATGTAGTCTGCGCCAGGGGGGTGAGGACAGAGTATGCTTTCGCAGATTACTTTCAATATGAGCAGCTTATTATACTAGGCCTACTATAGATACTTTTTAACATGCAATACTACTATTTTTTTCATAAAACTTCAAATATAACTATTAGCGATCATAATCTTATATATGATATACGAAAATTACATGTACCATCTTTGAAATCTAAACCTAAAATAGTATTATCAAGGCAATATCAAAATTTCGCTTTTGGTAAATTTTGAGAAGACCGTAAGTTAATACAATGGGAAAGTATTGAAAACCAAAATGATTCCTGGGTAGTTTGGAAAGAAACCTTCCTGATCTCAATAAGCAAGCTGTCGTCTCTTCATCAATCAATCCCTTCACAATCCCTATACTTCCCTGCAATCCACGCCAAACTCAATGCTTGCACAGCCTTGGAAGCTATTTGACTCGGAGAAGCCACATGCATGGTTGCCTGCGGAGGAGGCTAAGCCAGCCGCTTGGTTAACTTCATAATTAAAAAAGCTAATGTTTAATTTATAGGGATAGACTTAAGCCTGGTTTCCATATGGTCGTAACAGTCGCCGACTGTTCTTTTCTATATACAAACATCTTGTTGGCGGCGTCACAGTAGTCAGCGTAGTCGCTGATCATAGTCGGGAAATAGCTCAGTGGTTATAGAGAGCCGTTGCGTTAATTCGGAGACGTCGGGTTCTATTCCCGGTTGGGGCAGTCAGATTTTTCATATACAAATATTTGACCATTAATGATTCCACTCTTCATCTAAAATTACTATAATTCGTACTTTAACGAGAATTCCAATAATATCAAACTTGGCAAGTGGTCAATGATATGAAAGGTGAAAATCTAAAATCAACGTCCATAAATAGTATTATAAGTAATACCGGCCATGGCATGAGGAAAATTAGTGATTATATTTCCCCGAAAGTCGAGGGAGGATTTGTGAAAATCCTGAAATCCTCCCAAGGCTTGAGGGACATTTAATCACTATTTTCCGACATGTCATGGTTTGTAATACCATATTTACCGACAAAATATAATTTGTATTAAACGTGTTGTGTTGCGTAGCCAGTGTAGAAATACAAATCAAATATATCTAAAAAGGTTGATGTACTGCCGAAATAGCGTGTAAGTAGCCTAACGTTTCGAGCGAAGCCAGGCCCTTCGTCAGAGAGTGAAACGTAAGACAAAAATAATCGCGTAAGACAAAAATAAGCCAATCAGGTGCGAGAAAGAATAACAAATAATAATGAGATGTAATAATAATGAATTGCTATCTTTACCACAATCAGCAACAAACCATCCAAAGGGAGTGAAATAAAGAAATACCCATGGGGATTACGTGAGACAAAGATCAATAGAATTAATATCTTTCATTGAGACCATGGGGATGAGTGGTGCCAATTTTGAAAATGAGACGCTTCCTGTCTTTAACGGGAATCATTTCCACCGGAAATGGGTTACATGTGAAAATTTCTAATTTTCCCTCATTAGCATGCGTGAACGAAAATGCATTAGTTGACAGGGTAAGAAAAATAACTGGTCGGCGATTTTCTGACAGATTTTTGTTAGGAACACTATGTCGACAAACCCGTTTCGCGACATTTTAATAGTATCAACCAGTCAATTTCCGACATGAAAGTTTGTGACGTTAGATGGAAATTAGCGATTAAATTCCCGGTGAGAAAAGAATCGGAGGAGTAATTATGATGATAGAAATTGTACTTCGTCAGGAGAGATAAGTAACGCATTTAACTCACACTTCACAGAAATTAAACCTAAATTAGGGCACTCTTAGTGTAACCCAGATATCAAATGATGAACTAAATAAACAGATTAAATAAAACATGTGAACTAGATGAAATCTCTTATTTCACAAGAGATACTTGACACCGATTTATAAAGACGATAATAAAACGAACCCTAACAATTATAGACCTATATTTCTTTGCCAGCTGTCACTAAACTCATAGAAAACTAAGTATTATCTTTAATCAATTTTATAGTTATCTGACAGTCTGACATAGCAAAGTTCGCTTTTGGATTCTCAAACTCATTAATAATTTTATTTTATCACATGAATGAGGCTGGATACTCGAGTAAAACACGTAAAAATCATATACCACCACAGTTATTAGATCAAACCCGGTTTTGATCTAATTGTTGAGATCTTAATTAATAATTAATTTTTTGGAGAACGAAACGACCTGCCTCCGTCTTCGTTCATCCTCAACTGAACAGAGTCTGTTAATTTTCTGAATTGGACCAAAAAACTAAAATTGTATGGTGTTTGCCAATCAAGTTTAAATCGGTTTACTTCCTATTTAAAAGAACGTAAACAAAAAACGTTTGTGAATGGCGTCCTGTCAGATAGCTGTATCATAAATAGGATCCTTCCTTATACCTTTACTTTTTTTAGTTTATATAAATGACCTCCCATCTTGTAATCTCTTTTCCAAAGTATAAATTTATGGTGATGACATTAGTCTAACTATGGCAAGTGCTAAATGTGAATATATTAGAGCAATAAATGAATAATGACTGATTTATGTAAAATACATAAATGGTTAAAAGCTAATAAACTTAGACTATAACTATGTCGTGAAAACTAAATATGATAATAGCAAATCAACCTAAAATAAGACATCTCGAACATCAGCTTCAAATTGAAGTAAACCATCAACCTTTAAAAAAGGAGAAAACATACAAATACCTTGGAATTGAAAAGATGAATCCTTAACTTGGAAAGACCATGTAGATAAAATTTCGAAGAAAATATCTGGGGAAATAGGAGCATGAAAACGGTCACACATTCAGACTCTTGGCATTTGAAACATTACTGACTATACATATATATATACATTATAATTCGCTTGTACTACCGTATTTCGATTACTTTAGGGCATGAGTATGGGGAAATTGATGTAAAGGATTGTCTGATCAACTTCAAAAGTCCCCAAATAGGTCTGACTATGACAGTCATTGTTACTGGATGAACTTAAGGATATGGCTAAATGGGATGACTCAAAAGGACATTTCTGGTTTTGTCCGGGCTTTATTTTGGGCTACGGTTTCCGTTAGGGTTAGGTTTAAGGTTAGGATCAAGGTTAGGTTAGGAATAGGATTAGACTAGTTCTTGAAAATGGGAAGGTCCTTTTGAGTTGTCCCTTTTATTAAAATAAAAAGATCAAAACAACTAGCCGTGCTAATGTACAAAACAATTAATAGAAGAACACCGAATTATTTAACTAAAATGTTTGACAACACAAATTATGTCCATTCTTATAATTTTAAAAATCACAGTCAAAATGATAGTTAATAAAATAAGTACGTTTGGAGGAAATTAGATCGAGGAAGATAAAATCCTGGTTTGTTGAGAATGGCTATGATACTGGCCTAGGTTTTGGATTTTTATCCTTCCCTCTCTGGAGCTTCTCGTATTGTTATCCCTATACTTCCTGGTGATATTAACTCGAGAAGCTTTCCCTTAGGTGCGATTTGTTTCTTAATGAATATTAAGGATAGCTTAGGTAAGTCATGTGTCAAACCAAAATGTTTGATATGGGCTTGTTTTGGGTATACTTTTCGGGATTCAGACTGGATGACAAGATATCCCATCAAGATACTGGTGATAAATTTAATGTAATAAAATTTAATGTAATAAATATTATGTAGGTAGTACTATAAATATAATCATCAAAGTAATTTGAATCGTTATGGTCGAAGGGATCAGGGTGATATTCCAGGGGCGCATTTGTACGCCTTGATTTTTGAAGAAGGCCTGCATGTGGGTCTTGCTGATTTATCACTTATAATCCACCGATAGAGCGGAATTCTGAACATACAAATCCAATTGTTTTAATCTACTAGGGGGGTGGAGGATATTTAAGGGGGGCATGAAAATAAAGTATGTAATTTTAGAGGGGTACGGAAAAAAGACAACATTAAATGTAGTTGCTATTAACAATGTTTAGCTGATCAATTTATCAGAGAATATTATAAAACATTTATGCTTAGCAAACTGCTTTACAGTAGCGAGAAATGGACCATCTACTTTTGCAGTGCGCAGACTAAACTTCCACCTGCGTAACCTTAGAAGAATTTTGGGCATCTCATGATAAAACCACGTCCCAAAAAAGACCGTCCCTAGCCGCTCTGATTACAAAACTAACTCATATCTATGTTGTTTTAAGCTTTGCATGGCGATAGATCAGTAAATAATAAACGTTATACTTTCTCTGAAGACCCAAGTACGCGGGTCGGAAGCTCAAAAGTTAAAATTAAAAACATTGTGTAAACCTATACAAACGTTTATCATTGATTAACTCATATTTATACTGCATAACTCAATCAGATAAATCTAACTGTTATCACTAGAGGTCCAATAAGGGCCATCCCTTAATATGGTCCAGTGTTACTACAGGTGGGAACCGGAGTACCCGGAGAAAACCTATGGTGTTTGGTAGAGTCAAACTGGAAGCACTCTTCTCACATGCGACCAAGGTGAATTTTATTTAAGAAATGGATAACTGCATTGTGCAGGAATAGAAACCTGGTCACAGAGGTGAAAGGCACGTGCACGTTAACTGTGCCACCAACACCCCAATCACCCAGTGACGCTTGTGCTGCCTCTGCCACACCAGACGAATGCAGGCAGGCTGAATCTCCGAGGAGATGTTTTATGGTCAGAGCTTGTGTCTAGCTCACGACATACGGGAAGACCGATTCTATGCCTGGTGATATTGATCTAACAGGTTAAGTTGGATATTGTTGCTGACTGCAGCAACTGGACTGACGGTAAAGGCAGGAGTTAGGAGGGGCGAGGTGAAGAGAGAGGGGATGTGGGAAGAAAAAAAGAATGCAGAGACGGCAGGAAGTGGCAGCTTCTTCAGAGCCCAGGACTGACTTTACCTGCATCAAATGTAACAAAGCCTATACCGACCGGCCTAGAGTTGGACTGTTCACTTACATCAGGAGTTGCACCTCTACAAATATAAGGAACTAATCCATGACGCAGTGTTCCACTGTCTTTTGAGACAGGAAGATGCCATCGACTGCCAACAACATATATTACGAGATAAGAACGTCATGATATTTAACAATCCAACACTGGAGGAATCAACAACTTGTATTACAATAGAGTAGTTTGAGGGGTACAACATTTTTCGCGAACTTTTAATTTTAGAGGGGCATGAAAATATTCTCAGATTTTTTGGGAGGGTACGAAATTTTTCCAGCAATTATAATTTTTCCTCCACCCCCGCTAGTAGATACTTTATGACCGGTCCCTTATTTCCAAAGGACTGAATCTACGTTATAAATTTTATGTAATTTTAATTTTATATTATATTATATTAATATATTTATTAATTTTATTTTAAATAATTATTTTCGCTCTGGTTATATATATGGATAGACAAAATGTCTTGACCTACTTGGATGAGATTTTGGAATGAAGGTTTTCGAGGGCGAAGAATGTCACGGTAACGCCAGTGAAATCATCCAGATGCTGTGCTGTGAATGGTGAAGAAGTCTTTTGGATAGAATAGGTAAACATCTTGACCTATTGCGACGAGATTTTGCGGATTCAAAGGTTTTCGAGGGCGAGAAATGTCACAGTAACGTTTCGAAGAGTCAATGACATCATAAAGTGCTGTTCATGATTGATCACGAGGTCTTTTGGGTAAAATAGATAAACGTCTTGGCCAACTGACACTAAATGTTTGGTACGAGGTTTCCGGGGGCGAGGAATGCTATGGTAACACTTCGGAGCATCAATGAAGTCATCAGATGCTTTAGGTAATTTTCCGCAGCCCCATACTGAATATATGAAACCGAGCCTATCGTATAGTGGTGCGCTCTTATGGAACAGTTTACCATCAACTATTAAAGTGTACCGCATGTTATCAATTTTATTAATATAATCGGCACATATAGTTTTAATAGTATTAGTCATCTGTCATCGTTAAAATATATAGTATTAGTCATCTGTCATATTTAGTATTAGTCATCTGAAGATTGCCCAAGGCATGAAACACGGTGTAATGACATGTATATATTTTACATAATTCCAAATATATATTATTTAGCTGTACAAAAAGTATGTATAGAGCACTTCTGGAAAATACCCAAGTTATTCATTTATCTACTTATATTTAACAAATAGATTCCATTTAGTCGTTGTCTGTTCAAGTTATATAGATGCACAGCAGGCTGTCCAAAACTAAATAGGGTGGATTTACGCAATTGCGTTAGCGCCAGATTTCGTTGGCGGAAACGAAATCTCGTTTACGCAGATCTGTTTTTAGGGAAACGCGTTTATGCCACCGTTACCGCAAGTTACCGTCACACATGGTATACTGATAGAGGGGTTAATGCTTCATCTTGCAGGGATATAGCGAACACCTAACCCTAACGTTACCGTAACCCTAACCCTAATCTCTTGTTTAGTGGCATTGGTTCGCTATATCCCTGCAAGATGAAGTACTTACCCTGATAGGATTTATAAAACTGGGTGACAACATGAGTTTTAACGACAAACAATTTAACTAATTTAACCGTCCGATAAACTCAGTAGCACTTACATCGAGTTTACTATTTATGAATATGATTATCCCTCTTTAACCTGCTCTACCCCTCTTTAACCTGCTCTACTAATTATTTAATTGTAAATATATTGCGTTGAATACTGCTATTTCCAGTTGGCTTAGTAAATATTATTGTTAATAAGACAACGCACAACCAACGCCCCAACATTTCAAATGCAAAACAAACTCAACACGACCACAAACAATACATGGTAACGTTAGATTTAGCCCCTGTCCAAAGCTTACTTGATAGCGCGTAGAAAAAAAGTAGAACGTTCTGGCGAAATAAGAACCATATTAAAAATAATTACAAAAATGTCTGGAGGAAAGACATCACGAAAAAAGCGTTTGTTATAATATTTCACATTTCTTGGTTCTTGGGTAACGTGATATCGTTATCGTAAAACTATGTTTGCGGTAACGCGGCGGTAACGCCCGTTTCGTTACCGCAATTTTGGACAGCCTGCACAGATGACGTCAGAATGTGATAAGAACAAAAAAGAGTCGAGTGGGTCACTGATGTTCTTACCAAGTTCTGACGTCATCTGTGTATCTATAACTGAACAGACAACAAAAAATGGAATCTATTTGTTTTATACAATCAAAAATAACCCCAAAGTTTTATCAAAATTGTTGGGTATGAAAAAAGAAAAACACAGCTGCTGACGTGATTTGACGCCATCCATGTATCTGTCCTTTATTAGTAGAAACTGACCATGGTCTATTACAAATGGTGCATTCTGATTGGCTACTCAACCGTTGTCTATTCGTGATAGACAACGTTTGGGAAACGCGCTCAAAACAATGGCAGAAAACTCTCGTTTTGGGGAGGTTTCACATGAGTTTTTGGATAATTTTTTGGAGAATGTATGATTTGTAATAGTCCACTAATTTGTTTCTACTAAAACAATTAGACAACTCGTCCTCGTTGTCTATGAGCGAATAGTCAACTCAGGCTTCGCCTTCGTTGACTATTCGCTCATAGACAACTCGGACTCGTTGTCTAATTGTTAAATAGATCATGGGCAAGAAGCAATGAAAATGCGCATATAAGTCACGTGATTATATATATATATATATATATATATATATATAGCATTCAACATGTAGTTTGATCGAGTGAAATGCCAAATATTACCTATAATATACCCAGAATCTTATCCCGGCATTACCACCATATATACAGAACTCGTGACTAAGCTCTCGGCAACGGCTTCCGTAGCTCAGTGGTCAGAGCACTGCACTAGCAATCGCAGGGTCGCGGGTTCAATTCCTACCGGAAGGCCGCTAAGTTGCATTTTTCGCAACTGGTCCCGGTTTGGTCTTAAAATGTATGTATTCCAACACTCGAAATTTTCCTTCACCATAAATCCTTTCAATATATATATATATATATATATATATATATATATATATATATATATATATATATATATATATATATATATATATATATATATATATATATATATATATATATATATATATATATATATATATATATATATATATATATATATATATATATATATATATATATATGTATATATATATATATATACGGCCCTATCAAGTTACATCTGGAAATTAAAAATGGAGAAACGCAACTACTTGGTGAAATGGTCAGTTTTGAAACGCGCGAAATCTTACAACAGTGGGGATAAACGATGTAATCTGTGCCTGGAAGAAAAAATGTACATCATGAAAGCCGACCCAAATCACCTCCTAAACAAAAGATCGGAAATCTTTTCAAAATGCCGCCACCGAAACAAATACCGACTACGCAACTTGAAACGGACCGCAACGACGTCATCACATTCCATTGCCACAACGTAACCACTGTTATAAAAAGGGACAATCAAAACGAATTTTCATTCAGTTGTCTGAAGATCGTCTGCGGGCGTGAAACTAGCAGTAACAGCAAACAATCTTTAGTTATATATATATATTATATAATATATATATATATATATATATACATGTATATATATATATATATATATATATATATATATATATATATATATATATATATATATATATATATATATATATATATATATATATATATATATATATATATATATATATATATATATATATATATATATATATAATATATATATATATATATATATATATATATATATATATATATATATATAATTAACAAATAGATTCCATGTTGCCGTTGTCTGTTCAGTTATAGATGCACAGATGACGTCAGAACGTGGTAAGAACAAAAAGTGGCCCACGAGACGATAGTCGAGTGGGTCACTGATGTTTTTACCACGTTCTGACGTCCTCTGTGCATCTATAACTGAACAGACAACGGCAAAATGGAATCTATTTGTTTTATACAATAAAAATTGAAAACAAACTATTCCAAAGGCTTTCTAGCTCTGGCGATTTCTGGGGCATGAAAAAAAAAAAGCAGTCGGCTGACGTGATATGGCGTGAGCTGACGTGTCTGTGCATCTGTCCTCTAATAGATCACGGCCAACAACCAATGAGAATGCGCGTAGTAAACAGATTATTGTATAAATATATATATATATATATATATATATATATATATATAAACATCAGGATAAAAACTTTAAAACTTTATATATATGTGTGTATGTGTGTGTGTATATATATATATACAATCACGTGACTCAATGTTACTATATCAATGTTATCAATGAGTCCGGTCCGAGTTCAGATCATGCTGACTTTAGTTAGGATGTACTTTTTTTCCTGTAGGTTTGTTTTCATGGGTCTGGTCTGAGATTCAGAATTCACGCTGTCCTAAACTCGGGTCGGTTACGCTAGACTGACCTGAACACTTCATGCTGACTCCGAATCGATGTTCCACGTAAACAAGTCCGATCCGGGTTCTTATAACAAGCCTTCTAAAAGTTGTAAAAATATTAATATGAATCTCGATACATGGTCATAGATATTAATTGAATTGACGACGGTTATATTTAAAACTAACGAAGGCTGATTGTGAGGCCGGCCGATCATGAGCAAATGCAGGCCAGTTTGAAGTCACGCCGGCCTCATGTAAATATGTAATAACACCCGCTTAGTCGTATTAGTTCATACAGAATTTGTCTTTCAGAATAAGCCTGCCTCATGTCTGTTCAGCCTGACATAAACTGAATATCTCCTCAAAACTCTCCAGTTTAGTAACCGTATATCTTGCGTCAACGCTAGAGAAACATTCCCCCGATGACATTCTTGTTTTCATTGGTCGACAACTGAAAAAAATTCATTGTGGAAATATTTCGCCAGCAGCGAGCAAAATGGCGAAATGGAGTACGGGCTTAACACGTAGCCTTTGATATATATGGACACTTGTTTGCGAGCAAGACGGTATATGTGGAAATGTCAGTTCGAATTGATATTGTGGGAGTTGATATTATGGTAGGAAAGCTAGACATTCAAATTTATTTATCAATTTAATTCAAATTCATTCTTACGCGTTTGATTGTTTTATTGTGTGTGTTCATTTAAAACATTTATGTTGCGTAATAGAATTGACACTTTCTATTAATTTTGTTTGACGTCCATACTTAATTATGACATCATTAGTAGACAAGTACAGTTATTAAAAATTGTTAACAATCCCTTATAATTATGAAAACATTTGTGGAAACACCATGTAGATAATTTTAAAACGAAGAAATGATGATTAATTAATTAATTTTAATTTTTAGCTAATAAAATTATCTACATGGTGTTTCCACAAATGTTTTCATAATTATTAATCACCACTAACTAGAAATACGTTCCGCAATAACACCTCGCCCGCCTTTCCCCACCCCTAGAGTTTATTTTACCCATCCAGGGCCCAGACCGCGCACGCCGTGTATTTATAGTCTCTGTAGATTTTGAACGTTAATCTCAGCCAATATTTACTCGATTTCAATTCGGAAAACAGATTTGGAAATACCGAGTCTAAATACATAACATATGTGTCTGATCTATTATAATACGAGAACGTGCACACCCTTCGTAAAAGCGGTTTATGTACTCGGACGCTTCATTTTCTTTGAACGTTATCTCGATAGATATTTTACCGTTTTCAATTTCTGAAAGCAGATTTGGAATTAGCGAGTCTAAATACATAACACACGTACCTATTATGTTACGCAAACGTGTATATACCCTTCATAAAAACCTCTTTACGTAGTTCGTCAGATCACCACTCGCTAATGGCCGCCCTTCACAACATTGCCCAAATATTGTCAAACGGATCACCCAAAACGAGTTTTTACTTCCTTATACGGAGTTAGAAATAGTCCTGAAAATTCAGAGGCCGGCGTTTAAAGTTAGCGCGGACACTAGCTTTCCGTACACCACCCCCCCCCCCCCCCCCCGTCTGGATAGAAAAAACAATGGTTGAAACATGGGATGTCGGCGTCTTCGCGGACACCTTAAGAAAATCATTCATCGCTAGAAGTTGGTTAATAGTAACGCCCCCCTGTGGCTAATTTATCCAAGAATTTACGTTCTGCCACACCAATCGGATTTCATCAGCAGCAAAGAAACTCCCAAGACGTTATCATATTAAACTGAACGATTGTACGATGAATCAAGATATATATGACTATGTCGCAAATCAACAACGACCCAGCGTGATTAAGCGGGTTGGAAAAGACGGTTCTCTCGCCAGACATTGCAACAAGCTTGCAATCATTGCCGATCATTCTTCAGCTCAGCAAACACATGAGAAATACCAACCATTATCAGGTTATCAAGAAGGTAATATAAAGCAAGCTGTTTCCTCAGGTGAATCAAATGCAGGTAAGGAAACGCCGACTGACTCAATCTCTAATACAACTTCTTCATCACAGTCACGTTTGAAGCGGCATAGAAATGCGAAATATAACTGTCGATTCTGTGGCAAATCATTTCAATGGTATTCACACTGGCAAGCTCATGAACGAACCCATACTGGACAGAAGCCATTTAAATGCGACGAATGCGACAAAGCATTCGCAAGATCTGATGGTTTACAATGTCATAAAGGAACTCATATAGACAAAACAATTCCATCTTTCCACTCTCCAGAAAACACAAAAGTAGTGGGAAATGACTCCATCCTATATCCATACCATGAAAAGGCAATAAAAGATGGAGATATCTCGGAAAATACTTACGAACAAATTGTGACCAGGCTCAAAAAACGGAAGTTATTCAAATGCTATGTTTGCAATCGGACGCTTTTTAGTTCCGCTGGTCTGGTTAAGCATGTTAAACGACACAAAGGTATGAAATGCTCTAATTTAATGTGATAGTGTAAGTAGCTATGTTATTTTAATTATCCTTTGCTGTGCAAACCCGGAACGACGAAGGTAAACGTGTACATTAAAAGAATGTGTGGATTTATTATCATTATGGGATGATTGTGCGCGCAATCCATACAATATACACTGAAGTCAGTGTAAATCTCTTACTTTTTCTTCCAGGAAAAAAAGAGTTCATATGTGATACCTGTGGCAAGGTGTTTACCAAGCAAAGTAGTCTGGAAATACACAACAGAACACACACAGGAGTGAGGCCATATCAGTGCAATACTTGTTCTAAAGCATTCTCGATTCACGGAAATTTGAAACGCCACTTATTAATACATACAGGAGAAAGACCATACAAATGTTCTACCTGCTCCAGATCATTTAATAATCAAAGTCATCTGAAAAGGCACTTAAACAAGCAACATGCGATTTATCGTAATGCACGTTAGTTAATAATAATTTTCAGCTCACGAGATGAGTAGATTTTATAAATAATAATTAGTGTTGTTCTAGTTATAACCAGAAAGCTAGTAATCATAAAATTGCTCTTCTGAAGCGATCCATAGCAATCATCGAATATATCGATTGAATAAATACTATAATATATATATTGTAAAAATATCAAACCTTTGGGCTCTGGCAATGAAACGTGTATGGAACACTAGACGGCGGAAAACTCAATCGAACCTCTCAATAACTCGAACCAAAGTCCGATTAGGTAATATTTTCCTATACTGTAGCGAGTATTATTATATATATTAACACCAACGTGGAAACTTATTGTTTTATTATATTCAATGAACAGGGAGGTGTATACCCTGCACAATGTGTATTATGGAAATGTTTAGTTTCAAATTAAGCCCATATACTGGTAAAAAAAACACCTGGACGAATATTTTATACAACAAACTGTTTATAGAGTATAATTTCAAATTGTTTATTTCAAATGACAATTAATATATAATTTGCTTGCTCTATATACATAGCTGCTATACTGCTATAGTGTGCAGTGGGTTATAATTATGATAGTTTTAGAAATTGGCCTCTGCATGTCTAGTTTTAAAATTAAAGTTATAACGTACCACTGCTTAATTGTTGTGTTTCAGAATCCATTAAATTATTATACCATTGAAAACCAATCATTCTGTAAAAGTTTAAATTAAATTGAATAATTGTAGTCATGTATATTCATACAAATAGATTTGTATAGATAGAGCTCAAGTGTGGTTTTAATATGCTTCTGGTGATAAGGATACCGTTTCGTTTTCTATAATCATTCTTTGATCCATTTAACTTGGGATCGAGGTTCACATCCTGATGAACCTTCTCTTCCATAATATTTGTACCTATATCATTTGTACAGAAATTAAATGTCAGTTTATATAGCAAAACTAAATAACCGTTACGAAGATTGTTGTGCTGTTTATCGGAGTATAGAGCATTATTTAAATTAAAACATATACAACGTTACCACAGTATTAAGTATCTATTATACACTTGTATATGATCTGTGTCATAATTGTAAATATTACTATGTGCATGTACTATATCCTTCAAATGTGAAATATTTTGTTGAAGGACTTGTAGAAGAATATTTTCTGTAACCATAATTCATAAACAATTGTGAGGAACTGTGCAAATTAAAAAAAGTAAATTGTCTTAAAGATATTATTTGAAGAAGGTAATAATAAGTTTCTTATGGATTTACTTTCTTGGCTAGACCATATTTTGTATAATATTGTACTAAATGTTTCTCTTTCTGTTATATGGCTGGTTGTTGTCGAGATCGTTGTAACCTATTTGGAATTCAATTGATGAACATGCGTGTAACAATTATAGTAGCACTCCGTCGCGGTTTTGTAGCATACGAGATGACTAATGGCACGCCCATGGATAGGACGTGTATAAATATAATATTATAGTATCTGACTATAGCTAACATGCTTGTATTCCCATGTCATTGTGTGTCACGTTGTTCAATATTAAGGGATGTTGATAGACTTTTCAGTATAACGTAGCAATCAGATTCATCTTCAATATATACATTAGTATCACAAAGAACTGCTCACCGGTTGTATTTTTGTTAACACTCGTTATGTGTTAATATACACACTGCTGTAGTGAATGTGGTGGAGCTTGGAGTAGGCAGACGATACAGCTCGTATCTTCAGAAAAATGATTCTGAGTCCCGGACAGGAATCGAACCTGTAACCTTCTGATTGCCGGTGAGACGCTCTAACCATTGAGCCACCGAGACCCATTACCATGGTTGTTGTTTGATACTTATCAGTAATATATAGCAGCTTAACTCATTGGTAAGATTTTAGGGGTTTGGATTTTGGACAATGTCTTCTCTTTTCCTAACTGCACGACACACTAGACATGCACACATGAGTTAGAGTTTCAGTGGAATACTTTAGATTAAAATGTAAATATGCAAATAGAAAAACCTAGATTCTAGAAGCTTGACAGGAACTCATGTTTAATCAAATTACGCAGTTTGCTCTGTAACACAAAATATTTTATTATAAAAATATCTTATAATTTTATAAAAACGTTTATAATTAATATGACTGTGAAAGAAGGTTAGTTCGACACGAACAGTGACTTCCCAAGCACTATAATCAGAATACGCTGTATATATTTCTAATATGCAATGCACATGATCTGTCTATGATGTGCCATCTATTGACATGTATACGTACAAATAACGCAGCTCCTACGAGATGATGTTTATACAATTATAGTACCCGCCATCGTTCAGGCATATATGCAATTTTTATTTTTGTATTTATTCTTATGTTTCACGAACGGTATATCTGGCCAGATTTAACAGGAATATTTAAGCGATTTAAGAACTGCACGTTTATCTATTGTAGTGTTAACTATTGATAATGAAGGAAACGGGCATTTCAGGATGTGAGATAGATATCTTACATGATACTATGAAAAATGAAATACGTCAATTTGTTAATGGAGTCAACTGCAGGTTTGTGATTTTCATCTAGGGAGACGAAGAAGGCGAAATAGATACTTTTGGAATCATGTTTTAAACAGTATCCTCACTGTACAATCAGACTATCTATCCCCCTATATGATATAAAAGTCATATATATAGGTATAGGCAATATTAAAACTACTGTATACAAATCGAAAACTCTAAACTGGGTTGGTGTACTACCAAAATAGTGTCGAGTGAAGGCCCTTTGTCAATGAGTGAAACAAAAAGCGACCTTCGGAAAGAATTAAAGTTAGATTAGCTTACGATAAAAATGTTGTTACCTGGAGTGCGATGGTCTGCACCAGTTCATTGTTGATCATCCTAATATTTTACTTGGCCTAGAGCAGCCGCAAGCACGAAACCTACAGCAGTTTTGTTCTGGCTGCATATATAGCATTCCATTGATATTTCGGCAAGCTTAAATCAAGAGCATTTACGTACATTGTAATGTGATGATTGATTATTTAAAGAGTAAAAGGCCAAAGCAAAGCATACTGCTAATTGACTGTAACCAAAAGTCAAGGGTATTGGGTAATATTGCGAAATAAAATGGCCAAAAAGCACCATTCTACTCGGAAATAGTGTATAGGGTATTCGTCCTTATTTAAAAGTTGAGATGAAATTCATGTGTTGAAGAATGAGCCATTTTACCGCTCAAATCAAACAATTCCTGAGTTCTGGTCAAAAGTTTAGGTTAAAGGTTAGCTCGACGTCGAATTTCAATTGAAATCCGGTCGCGACGTCGAACAACCTGATATCTGTCGATTGGACGTTGAATACACTCTGTCCAAAGGAATACAGGCTAATGTAGCCCGTAGCCGCCCATGTTGGGCCCGTATCCATAGGTTCGCCGAAAAACTGGTCGGGCCAGTTTTTACCCGTGCCGTGCCAATTTCGTTGCAGTGTAAATGGGGCGTTATAGTTGCATTAATAGCTTCGTCATCAAGTTTCACAACCATTTCATTTCGATTTCATGGCTAACCAGAAGTACGTCAAATGTCCGGACCCTTTCACGGTTGAAGATGATAACCACGGTAATCAGGGAAAAATTCAAAACAGATACTTGAACCTTGTCGGTTATGGGTCAAGTTTTCTTTTGAATTTTGCCCTTATTACCCATGATTCATCTTTAACCGTGAAAGGAACTATTCGAATTATTTGTTACTATAAACTGTCTCACTATTAATTTTCTAATTATTTTAACCAATCAGGCCAGGCTGTTGCACTTAATTTAGGAACAATGAAGCAGCACTGTCTTCGCAGAGGTCCGCATGCGCCTCAACCAATCAGAAACCATCAAATATTGATCCAGTGCTGTTGTTAAGGAACAAATTGGCAAAATAAATCACAATTTCAAATTTTTGATATTATGATTAACAATCAGGCTTACGAAGGTAATTAAAGCAAACAAAACTACTCTTGTACAAAACAACAGCACTAATTTTGACCAAAGACAATCCTGTCATCCGCCATCTTGTTGTAATACTTTGACTAATTAACTGGGAAGTTGGTGACGTCACACCCGGGGTAAACCTGATGAAACTATTATGTCGGTAGCTGTAGTTTCCGGGAATGCTTTTTAAAATGGTGTGGTTCAATTGAAAAAGACATTCACAAAAATCGAGTTTCAAACTTATAAAGACATGAGGATGGTTAGATAAAATTTTCGCTTGGTTGTGACGTAACACACATATCGTAAATACATTCAGGTTTGCAACTTTGACAGTGCATATTAATACGCTTTACGAGCATATTTTTACAACCTCAAACTACTATATGCCGACTATTTAAGTTACGTACTTTGATCGAAAAGGTACTTATTTTTTATTGCCAATGTCCTTTAAGCCACATATCGAGCGAATGGAAGACAAGCGTCAACAAAGGGACAAAGCCTTTTCCTGATGGTTTTAACAAAAATGACGAATATGGATACAACGTGTTCCCCGATAGCAAAATGACGAATACGGATACGTGTTCCCCGGCGAAAGCAGGCGCGTACTTTGTGCTCGTACCTCCCCCAAAGGAGCATCTGCGACTCGAGTGGAAAAATTCCATACTGATGACGTCAATATGCCACTGAATTCGGACATCTATTCAGATTAGCTACTTCATCATGCATTTCGGTAGATTAAAAATAGGTACGCAATGCGTACATGCGTCTGTTAGAAATGCAAACTGCAACACTTTGTAACATACCAATATTAGTACGTATTTGGCACAATTTGTCACATACGATTGTCATCTTAGTACAGTACATGTGATACAATTGTACAATGTATGCCTGATAAACGACAATTTTGTTGGGCGCAAACAACTACTGCTTAAATCTGAACTGAAAACTCTTCACTAGGACATTTTTACTTGTGTTTATGTGGCAAAAGTAAATTGTAAAAAATACATGTACTGAAAAAAGAAAATGTTGAAAAATGCACAATCAATCTGGAATAAGGCATTTGAACTTGAGGCTGGTCAGGTGTCACCAGTCTGGCTAACCTGCAATCAGGTGTTACCATTCCCAATATAAAATATTAAAACATGCAATGGTCTGTTTAATTTGATATATTAATAGTTTTTACAACTATTGTACATGCATTGAATTTTATATTGGTTTGTGAATGCGATTGCAAATATGAATGAAAGTATTGACAACATTAATGTTACCAAATTGAAGTGTAATGGTAATGTCGATGTTTGACTGTTAGACACTTGTTGAAATAAATAGTAGTCAGTAGACAGTGACAAGAAAAATTGTTATGAAATTATCACATGTGGATATTTGTTTGTGGGTAATATTTGAGCTCAGAATGCAGGAAATCGTGTTTCAGAGGTTTCAGATTTTAAAATTTTCCCGGGGGGCAAGCCCCTGGACCCCTAATAATATAACTGCGGCAAAAGTACACAAGCGTCAATGAAAAGGCAGTAGACAAGCCAAAGGTTTGAAATAAAGCGAATATATACGGTTATTAGGTAAATTATAAAGATATAACTGCGGCAAAAGTACACAAGCATCAATGAGAAGGCAGTAGCGAGCGCCGAGGCGAGGGCAGTATATAGTTTATAAATAGTCAAAATTATGTATGAATGGCGTTGAAATTGATACTCATGTTCAAATTGACTTACCTTGAAAAGCAAGGGAATGTTCCCCAAAATACCGCAAAATTTACACAAGACGTCGCTAAAGCCGGTTTTCCAATAGGCGATTTTGTTCGCGCGAAGCGACTTTTTATTGTTCAAATTGAAAAGATTTCTAATTAGTTCCAGCCGAGATCTTACAAGACAAAAGAAAAAGTCGCTTCGCGCGAAAAAACCCGCCTAGTGGAAAACAGGCTTTAATATCGAGGAGTTTCACTGAACACGAGTTTCACGAGAATAATACCCCACATGACGTACCATTCCATATCTCGTAGGTGCACCTTCGGTAAGCATTCGTACAACTTTACTGAAATGAATAAACCCTCTGTCGTATCCGTTTAAATTTGTATAGGGACAGTAATATTACTGACAGATGGAGAAAAAACCTTATCAAGAAAAACCTTAAGACAACGGTCGAAGAAAACAGCGGGGTAACCATTGTTAACAAGGAAACCTTTAAGCTTAATGACTTCCGAATGAAAATATGGTAGGATGTGCAAATCTTAAAATAACGATCAAGCAACGTGTAGATTAGCCAACGTTTAAAAGATAAAGGAATAAAACTATCAAAATTAGTGAAAAGTCCCGTAAATGTAGTCTTACGATATACGGAAGTGGAAAAGCCATCGGTACGATCTATAGAGACATCTAAAAAGGGAAGAGTTTTGTTCACCTCTAGCTCACTAGTAAATTTGATATTACTGTGACGTGAATTAAGATAATCTAAAAACGGTTTAACATGACTCTGGGAACGAAATACAATAAAACAATCATCAACATATCGACGATAAAACAAGGGTTTAAACTCAGGGGGACAATTTTCCAACCAACCACCTTCATGAAAAGATAAAAAAATATTAGCAAATAACGGACCTAAAGGAGAGCCCATAGCAACGCCATCGACTTGTTCATAAAGAACACCATTGAAAAGAAAATGACAATTCTTGACTGCAAAAGATAAAAGTTTCCTAAACTGAATATGTGAGAAACAAAGAAAATGAGTTGAATTACGAAAAGCTTATAAATAATAATATCTATAGTTTCATCGAGTGGGACATTGGTGAAAAGTGAAGAGATGTCAAAACTTGCCATGAAAATATTATTGGTGTCGAGATCAAGAGCACGTAACTCTTCAACAAACGAAAAGGTGTCAGAAACAGTAAACGGACTGATAGAAATATCGCGTAAAAGAGAAACAAGATACTTAGCGAGATTATACGAATGAGTGTCTACCGTCTACGGCAGAAAGAATCGGTCTAAGTGGAACATTGGCTTTATGTACTTTAGGAAGTCCGTATAATATACCAAGGTCGGGATCCTGTAGCGCCTAGCGGCACGTTTTTGATATAATTCATCAGAAATAATCTTATCTTTTTTCAAACTGCGGAGAAAGGTACGGAGGTTGTTCTCACGACTGATGGTAAGTTTGACAGGATCAGAATCTAGAAGCTTGAACTTGGTGGTGTCTCGTAAAATGTCATCCATCTTACCAACATAATCGGTCTTGTCGAGAATAACGACACCATTGCCTTTATCCGGTTTAATCAATACGATATTGTTATCGTCCTTAAGCCCCTTCAGGATTTTGTAGTCGTCTTGTGTCAACAAAAAGTTGTGTGGTGAGAAATTCTTGTATCCAGATAGCGCAATGTCTTTTAATCGTGTTTTAAAAAACTCTTCGTTGACGCTCGAGTTAGTGGATATCGTTTCACACTTTAACTGTCGATGTAACAACTCAAAAGGAACCAAAAAGTCACAGTATAATTAAGTTTTGTAGAGGGAAGAGAGAAGTTTAGTCCACGGGCCAACAAATTATTTTCCTCAGTGGTTAAGGTCCTGCTTGAGAAGTTGAATATAACGTCGTCGGGATTTACGCTAACAGAAGGAGAATCAGAACATAAACGGAGAAGGTTCTTTTCTTGAATCTTCTGATGCTTTTCAATCTTTTTAGAGTTCTCTTTGTCGGAAATTGGATCGTTGGATCGACTACCACCAATTTCTTTTATTGCCAGATGGAGTGTTGGGTGATCACTGCCAATCATGACGTCAATCTGGCGTCGCCTTGATACGTTCTCGAATGGAACTTGACGAAGATGAGGCCATTTCTCTTTCAATAATGACCACTGAATGGCTGGGGTGTCGCTTGCAATGTTGTCCAGTGCGTGTGTTTGCAAGGGTGCTGATAACATACCACTGAGGTTAACCACTGATAGTTCCCACACGGCGGGAACTTTTCTGGATCTCTGTCCCCCCTGTTCCTGCAATCGTCAAATTTAACGGCTGTCCGCGCAGTTCAAGTTCTTCAGCGGCACTTTCTGAAACATATCAGGGCTGGTAGAATCATTAATGAAACATTGTCTGCGTTACTCGTTCGATGTGATCTCTCTTGGGAATGATGGTTGTCCAATGATGGATTGGCGTCACTTGTTTTGTCAGAGTGCGCATGGTTTCTCTGGATGGTGGTTGTCTTATGTCCTTCGTCGTAATGGCCTTCCACCAATGTCTGCAACATTGCGAAGAGTCCTATCATGAAGGTAACTGCTATGGTTGTTACTTGTGCATCCACCAACCCCTGCACATCTTCTTGCTTTTCGGCAGTCTTTGCTGTGATGTCCTTTGGCTAGGCAGCGATAACAACGGCCAGTCTTTGTAATTAACTCCTTTCTCCTCTGTACAAACAGCTCTTTAAATGCCTCACAAATCCATGGTCACCCGGTCTCCATGGTGACCTCTTTGCAGGTGTTGACAATACAACGTCTCGTTAAAGATTTGGTATTAAAACCTCTGAAACGTGGTCTCTCATCTCATCTGTTTCGGTTCCCTCGTTCGTCAATCTTCTTCCCATGACTTGCACTCGAAGCTCGACCCATTCAACAAGCGACTCGAAGCAGTTTTCGTGAGAATGGTCCATCAGCCAATATTTGTAGGCTTGCAGGGATGTCCTGTTCGGACAGCTTCTCTTTGGAAGTTAAATTCAGGCTTTGCCCTTTATTTATTTACCATGTAAGTCTTCATTCAATACTGAATATTATAGACTGAATAAAAAAACAACTAATAAATAAACTAATAAATCATAGAAATTACTTCCTTGAAAGATTCAAGTGATTTACTTAAAGCTACTTGACTGGGCAGTTTGTTCCACTCCAGTAAGGTCCTTGGAAAGAAAAAAATACTTAAAATAATCACACTTAATAACAGGTATTTTATATGCATGTCCAGATGAACGAGTGGAACTATAGGTGACTGGTTGGAGCTCACTATTATCTATATAAGCTAAGTTATTTCTGAATTTATAAAGCATTTTCAAGCGAGCGATTGTTCTTCGAGATTGTAATGTCTTCCAACCCAGGCAACATATCATATCAGTGACACTGTCCTGACGATTGTAACGCGAGAGGACCCAACGAGCTGCCCTCCTTTGAACCATTTCCACTTGTTTGATGTTCTTGGTTGTGAAGGGGTCCCACACAGAAGAGCAGTATTCAACTGTTGGCTGGACAAGGGCTTTATATGCCCTCTCCTTCGTAATTTTAGAGCAGTTTTAGAAAGCCCAGTGTCTTATTTGCTTTATTTGAGATGTTTCTCACATGTTCATTCCATCTAAGATCTTTGGAAAGATGTACTCCAAGATACTTGGCAGTGTCTAATACTTCAAGGCAGCGACCGTGAAGTTTATAATTGAAAATAATGGTCTCATGTCGTCTCGTAATTCTGAGTACATTGCATTTGGCAATATTAAATGACATTTTCCAATCTTTCTCCCATTTTTCCAGACTATATAAATCCTGCTGCAGTTGTACACAGTCATCCACAGATTTTACAACAAGGTAAATGACTGTGTCAACAGCAAAAAGGCGTACCCTTGACTTTATACAGCTTGGTAAGTCGTTTATGAAGGCCAAGAATAAAATTGGTCCCAATACAGAGCCTTGTGGGACCCCTGATGTGACATGGATGTAGTTGGATTTCTCCCCTTCTAAAACGACGCACTGTTGCCTGTTCTTAAGAAAGTCCTGTATCCATCTCAATGTATGCATATCAATGCCATAATTTGACAACTTGAATACCAGTTCTTTATGCGGTACTTTGTCAAATGCTTTCGAAAAGTCCATGACAATGACGTCACTCTGCCCTCCTTTCTGCATGACCTTTGCAACATCATTGATAAAACCAATCAACTGGGTCTCACAAGAATGAAATCGGCGAAAACCATATTGAAAGTCATTTAGTATATGATGCTTATCAAAGTGACCAATAATATTTGACACTAAAATATGTTCCATGATCTTGCTACAAATATGTGAGTGAGACTGGCCTGTAATTCTCAGGCAATTGCTTAGATCCCTTCTTATAAATAGGTGTCACAAATGCCAGTTTGCAATCTGATGGAACTATGCCAGATTGCATAGAGGCTCTGAAGATGTTACACAATGCTGGAGCAATCACTGTACTTAGCTCTTTTAGAACGCGTGGGTGTAAGTTGTCAGGGCCAGTAGCCTTATAAGGGTTTAGACTTGACAATAGTTTCCTGACCCCTTCCACTGTGATGTCAATTGGAGACATGTTTGGGTAGCAACACTGGCATTTGATGCTTTAATACTGCCTTTGAAATATGTGCACATATTCAGCTTCATTGGACCAGATTGTGAAAAAGCACTATTAAATTGTTCATTTAACACTTCTGCTTTGATGTACGAATCAGTCAGCACTGAGTCCCCTGATTTCAGAGAAGCAACACCTACTTTGTCAGTACGTGCATGTTTAATGAAGGACCAGAATCGTTTGCTACTACTAGGACTTTGTTGTTTACTCCCACCATCTGATTCCTCAAAAATACTGTTCACATAATCCCAATAAGCTTGACGGATTCTTTTTTGGACTTCACTTTTTAAAGCTTTGTGGTGTTTAATATCTCTAGGATTGTGTGATTTGTTCTTAATTCCAAAGTATTTATCTCTATTTCGAATCATACGTTTTAGGTCAGCATTTATCCAGGGCAGGTTGTTTCTATTCCTTGCAATCTTGGTTGGAATAAATTTGCTTATTCCCTTTTTTAGGTAGCAAATAAATGACTGCCAAGAGCATTCAACATTGACCTCTCACTCTGGGTACTGTTTATAGAAATCTTGCATGTATGACCTAAAACCATTCCAGTCTGCTTTGTTGTATGCTGATATCTTTCTAGGCTTTTGCTTGTTGGTAATAGGAGATATGTCCCCTTCTATGACCACAGCATCATGATCTGCCAGTCCTGGAATTACTTGAGTAAACTGGATAAGTGATGGATTGTTAATAACAAACAAGTCTAAAATGTTGTTATACCGTGTAGGTTTATCAATAAGTTGTACAAGACCATTGTCATCCAGAATATCCAAGAACTGTTCATGTAAATTGGGATATGGGCAATTTGGTTTGATGTTATTTTCTAGCCAATCAATGCCTGGAAGGTTGAAGTCACCAGATAACCAAATATGACAGTTCTTATTACAGATCTTGTTTAGAGAAATTCCCAGATTTTCCATACTCACTACATCACTCACATTAGGTCTATAATATGAGCACACATAGATATCTTTAGAGCCAACGGTACTAATCTTGATCCAAAGCATTTCAGAATCTGTTTCCAGTTCCTCAAGACGCACTGATAGGACAATCAGAAACAGCGGGAAAAACTCCCCCTCCAATAGATGATAATCTGTCTTTACGATATACAGTAAAGTCAGGTGGAAATATTTCACTGTCTAATACATCCGGTTTTAACCAAGAATCTGTTCCTATAATGATGTCTGGTTTAACACTATCTATTAGGGCATGAAAATGTTCCTTCTTGTTAACCACAGACTGACAGTTTACGTTTAGTAAACGCAGTTTATGTTTGATCTTTTGTCTCGGCTTTTGGAACCTTATCGGTGTAGATTGGCGAAATTCATCAGGTGTCTGCACATGTACAGAACATGGTGAGAACTGGGAACTCGAAGAACAGTTTTCAGTTTGACTCAGGCTTAAAAATGGGTTCGTATGTTCCACAGAAGATTCAGATTGAAATAAAGATGAAGCGAAATTCGGTAAACCACAGCTTGTACACATCCAAACAGCAGAAGAGTTTGCTAAGCCATAGTATACTTCGGAGCACATTTGTAGGCAGCGAGTATGGAACCAAATGTCACACATGTCACACTGGATGCCCTTCTGGTTTATCTTCACGGGCTTAGCACACAATCCACAAGGAAACTTGTGATGCCCTCGAACTTTACGATGAAACGCCTCCTTTGCAGCAAAAGTCATATTCAGACCAAAGTATATCCTGTTATCTTGAGATTCATTATGTTTCTGTTGAGTTAAGCTGCATAATACAGCAAATAGAAGCAAAATAGTTGGAGCTATTAAATTCGTAGTTGGAGCTATTAAATTGTAAGAGTCCAGAATCTTGTACAGCTACCAAAACTCTCTCTAACACAGCTTGATATTCTTCCATGTCATCTAGATTGCGGGATCTAACTTTTGGCCAAGTACGTAAGGTTGTCAGGTGCTTTAGTTGTAAACGCCTCTCTCCACCATACTTCTTCTCTAATTTATCCTTCGCCCTTTCATATGCATTCATGGAATATCCCAGATCTTTCACCATCGACAATGCCTTCCCTGACAGGCTGCTCTGTAGCTTGAGCATTTCCCCCCCACTGGGATGTCTAACCCATCGACAATAGACATGAAGGCTGCCTTCCAGGGCCCATAATCAGTTTTATCTTCCCCTGAAAATGTTGGTAGATCCACTCCTTTCAGTTTGATAGCTGAGACCCTTCGCACAGGTTGTATGGTTTGTGGACTTTTTTCAAATAAGTGATGCCGATGATTTGTGATAAAGTCCTTTACTGTATCCCTATCCTGTAGTACTCGTTCAGCTTCTTCTGCCCTTGTCTTGTTTAGTGCTGCTACTCTTCTTGCATCATCTGTGCGCTGTTTCATTAGTTGTAGTTCAACAGTCAGTTTTTCAAACTGTTGTTCTTTTTCTTGTTGTTCTTGTTCCATTTTAAGCAGTCTCTCATTAGCTTCTTTAGCTTCTAACTGTTTCTGCTCCACATGTGAGGGTTTTTTGGATGGTACTGAAGATTTGTCATCACTTACATGTACATGTGATTTAAGTGAAAGCAACACTGACTCGTCCTCTCCATTGGCAAGTCTTTCTTCCAAATGTTTCCCCGCAGTTTCAATAATTAAATCAACTGAAGTTCCTATATCTTCAAGTTCTTTGTCTAATGTCTCAATAACTGTGTTTATAGTCTCTAATTCATTGTCTTCACTCATGGCATAGACCTCTTTCAAACTACAAATTATCTTTTCAATGATATTCATCTCAGAATTAATCTTGCTAACAGCTCTTCGCAATGTATTCTTACTTGGTAATGATTCACTTTGGCTCTCAAGAAGGTCGTTCAACTGTTTTTTAGCTTTAGTCAATCTACTCTTGGATGATTTCTTATTATTCCTCAAACTTTGAATGTTTTAACTTACGGTTTTCCCGTTTTTACGCTGACTTCATCATCCATTTTACTTGTCAAATCGACCTCTTGCACAGTTTTCGTCTTTGGGTCTAGTCCCTGTACGTCTTCACTTGTCCATCCGAAGTGGCCATTTTGATTTTCGCAAATCGTCGATTGAGAATTCCTCGCTCTGTTGTCAATAAATCCGGCTCGAAATGACCAAACTTGTTCTCGTAGGTAGAACCGTCATGAATTCTCACTTTTTAATACATATAGACACAGTAGACAATACGATTTGCAGGTTTTTTAATACATCAACACATAATGACTTCGCTTTCCTATCAAGCATAATTCAAGCATGGCATTATAAAAGCGCCCCCAATCTTTACAAATCAGCGGCTACACATCAACTGATACTTCATTAAAAATACGATATTTCGTTCCTTGACAATATATATATTTAGTATAAATACATTAGGTGATTATAGAAATCGCGTGCGCTGATTGGTCGAGCTACCTCGGATTATTTCTCGATAATCACCTCCAGCATTTTTTCAAGATGGCCACCAGCCGATTTGTCAAAGTGACAGGAGAAAAAAGTCAAGAAACTAGTATTTTTGAAAGAAATGCTGTTCCTAAGAGTGGAAAAATGTGTATTTATACTAAAACAATTATCCTCAGGCTCAGTGAATATCGGTGAGTAAAAACCTCGACTTCGTCTCGGTTTTTATTCACCGATATTCACCTGGCCTTCGGTGAATAATTTATATATTTATATATATATATATATATATATATATATATATATATATATATATTATATATATATATATATATATATATAACTTATGAACTTAAAATATTGTTTGCTACTCCGAGTTTCACGCAAGTGCGATCATCAGGCAATAGTGGAACTGATTCTGTAGTCCTTCTTTTATAGAATATGCGTTACGTCATGGTGTGTGGGAGGCCTTATGAGTCATCACTTTTTTCTTCGCGCGGCGGCTGTTTGTTATGTTAAATCTGTTTTGATGGCGGCATTTTGAAACGAGTTCCGATCTTTTGTTTAGTAAAGTTTGTTTGTTCGCTTTCATGATGTAAAGTTTTTCCTCGAGGCACAAATTACAACGTTTTCCTCCACTTCTGTATGCTCAAACATGTAGAATGATTTTTACTGCAACACAACGTGCATTTGAATTTTCTATATCTACTACCTCATATCTTTACTTACATCTTTACTAAGATAAAGAGATGTTAATTACATTGTGTAGCGACCAAAGAAAAACATTGTAACAAATACAGATAGTAACATTATTGTGAAACAGTAAAATTTCCAAACTCATAAAATTAAGAATGACTGAAAAGGATACAATGGAAATACAATGCAAAGAACTATCTGGCCTTAATTCATCAAAATTATCATTGCAACCCTTTAGACAACTTTAATAAGTACAGAATGCTTCATTTTCCACACCTGACGTCAAATTCAGCCTTTTGAATCGAATTATTTTCAATTTCTTTGTTGTTGAAGGCTTTTATATATTTCCAATAGAATTCAAAGGCCGAATTTGAAGTCGGGTGAGAAAAATGACTCTGTACTTTATATTAAAGAGATACTCCAGCCAAAATACAAATGTAGTTCATGTGAAAGATCTTACTGACTTTAGTTCATTTCCAAAGTTTCAGCATTCCTATCAATTTAGTTAAGAAGATATGGCTAGTTGAAGTTGAAAATTTGAGGATTTTGACGCCAATTGGTTTTGAAAATATGACGTCATTGAGTGATTCTTTATCGGCGAAAATTAGTCGAAATAAACTATTTAGTTCCTCATGCAGGAAAGTAGAGGAGCTTCTTAGGCATAATGCGAGATAAAATCACTCAGTAACGTCATATTTGAGAAACAAATATGGCGTCAAAATTGGACAAACTCAAACTCTTCAACTAGCCATATCTTCTTAACTAAATTGATAGGAATGCTGAAACTTTGGAAGTAAACTAAAGTCAGTAAGATCATTCATGTGAACTACATTTGTATTTTCGCTGGAGTATCCCTTTAAGATCTAAACAACCACCATAGCTGTCGTTTTAACAGGGCTTTAAGAATCATCTGTTCTTTGTCTGAGACTTCGTTTCTTTTCTTGATTGTTTTTACGCTTTTTAAAAGCGACGTTTTCTGATGCGTCTTTTACTTTGGATGTAGGAATTTGTTTTTCTTTAAATTTTATTGAAGGTAGTTCATTCTCTTCATTAGCTTTACCAGTGTCTTCGGGCTTTACGGTCGCGTTCTCATTGCTAAAAAAAGAACCATCACGGAAAGTTTTTGTAACTTAGTCTCTGCATTTATGGTATTCGCCTTATTTTCCTCGATCCACATAGGCAATAAATTGTAAGCCAGCCAAGATCTCGGGATATTCCGTATACTTGGATAAGAATAAAGTTTACAGATTCATATAGACCTTATTCATAGATGGCTGTCAATTTAATATTATTTAATATTATGTTAATGTTCAAACACGCCTTTCTAACCTCGTTCTTGTGTAAACTTTGTTTTGAATTATAAACACACGAACGAGGCTAGACAGGCTAATTTAAATGCACAAAGAAGACTGATATTAAACTGCCATCATTTATGAAAAGGTTCATTGTTTTGTATCCCTGTGGAAATAGAAAGACAAACGAATACGAATCTGGATAATTTTATTTAGTGCATGCCAGAATTTTATGCAGATTAAGAGACAGATGGAAAGAGTGCACGAGAGATTGAGAAAAAGTAATGGCAATAAACAGATAATTAAACGCCATTCCTACAGTTGCGCGTACATCCTTAGCCGAAGATCCAGTTTGACCACGGGTATATTGTTTTGTCTATTTAAATAAATGGCGACCAATTTAAATATTCCTTTATATGTATCTTAATTAGCCATTAGGGCCTCGTTTGTGTGTTGGCAATTCAAAATAATCTTTGCTTTTTAACGAGGATATAATTTAGTTGCACAAATATCAATATTTAAAATGGCAGCCGTGAAAGAGGTCTATACTCTCGTTCGTGCAATCTAACCAGTCAACACACAATTATCCTGTACGTTACATTTATCAATTTGTACCTATCATACACAGCAACTGTTTCCCAACGTCCAAAGGGTTTGCTTGCATCTTCTGCGGTATTCACATCGTCTTTCGTTATTGACTTAAATATAATTAAGGAACAATATTATGTATTAACACACATACAATTAACAATTATTGGATGAAGTGAAGCATGATATCGATCAAGTTATAGAAGAAACACGGCTTTCAGCCAATTATAGAAGAAACAAGGCTTTCAGCCAATCAGCGCGTGCGTTTTTAATTTGTTATTTTATAATATTTATTATCTCATTATTTTATCGTACAGTTGTACGGTATGTATTTTTGAGATGTATTTTTAACAACAAGTAATTATTTCTGACGTCGCAGATGGCGAGTAGGGTATTATTTACAACAAAACATTACTATGTCATGTGCAGACTATATTATTTTAAGGTAGTTATTTACAGCTTACATACAACTTCACAGCTACAAAAAATTGAAGTTATCATGCTCCTTGAAACATCTCGTCACTAAATAGATACATACTATAAATAAATGCCTTCATTCATTCAAAAAACACACCTGGGAACAAAGGTTAGTTAGAAGTGAGGTTACTGGACTGACGGTTAGTTTTAGCATAAGGGTTCAAACTGCAGCCATATATCCAGTATACCATGGCTGCAATAGAGGATCTTTATATAGGTTTAAGAATAGACCAAGTTGCCAAAGGTGATATTTCGTCATTGTATTTTTAATTACGCCTGTGGAATACATCGTGTAATTTGGAAAACAACTAAATGATATCTGCCCTGCAGAAGTGAGCAGTTATGCAATTCACGATCGGTAATTTCATAGAAATTTGTAGTCAAACTTATGATGCCAAATTTTCGTGCCTTTTTTACTTCTTTGTTGTGTGTCTGCATGACTGTATACACACACTTACCATTTCGTCATTTTTGTTAAATATTTCATAATTTATGTTACTTTTCGGTTGAAAACTATCACAACTTTTTAATATACAAACAAGATAGATAATGTTGCGCATTCTATTACTATACACATGTACAGCTAACCCTATTTAGAGTAACCCTATTTAGACCTGATATGTCAATAATGGACACAGCTATGGATATACAATTTTACGACTTTTCCTAGTTATGCATTGGTAATATGGGCTGAAAAAATGGTGAAAAAATATTAGGTATAAAAAAAGTTACAGAGTATTCCTTCCTGAACACCTACTAACACGAAATTTCGACAAAAAATTTTCATTATAATAGAAACAATGAAAATAAGAATATATCGATTAAGATAAATCTATTTATTGATGTAATAACTTATGAACGTTAACAGAACAGTAAGAAATAATCCTGAGAATAACCATTTTTTGAACTGCTTCAAATCCGAATGTTTGACCGATGACGTCATAATGACGTCACAATTTGTTGCCATGACAACAAAAATGTAACGTATATTCAGTGTTACCATGCCATCAACCTGTTAAAATTTCATTGGAATACATTTAATAGTTTTGGAGATATTGCCCGCGGTCAGATTCCGCAACCCCAAAAGACTAAAAAAGCCCAGATACCTGTAGGTCAGCTGATTTCGTGAATGTCGCAAGAAAACCACTAGGCTTTAGTTGAAGTACAGCTTTTAAAAAGGTTGCGAATCACTGATCTACACGGCACAATATTCAATTACGAGTTACAATTGTCAGTGATGGATGCAATTGTTTCAATGTGGCATAATTCTTGTATACTCTCT
>JAYKKM010000054.1:1887500-1902500 GCA_035772405.1 Chrysogorgia sp. JL179-B06 | reverse complement strand
CGGGTTCCATGAGTGGTGGTTTATCGTATCGCGATATCGATCGTAGAGTATCTGCAGCACAAATGGATATCCTGAACTTTGAAAAGGCGACAAGTAGCAGTGTGAAAGGCCTAATAAAAGCACATGCTGAAGCTATCGGGAGCCCTTCTGAATTTATTTTTTTCCCGTTGCTTTCTATCTGTTCTCATTTTATGGGCCCTGATAGTCGAGTAATGGTGAACGAGCAATGGAAGGAGCCGTTAATATTGTGGAATGTAGTTCTCGCTGAAAAGGGTCAGAAGAAATCACCGGCGCTCAATCGATTCCTGCAACCCATTCAAGATATTGAGGCTGAAATGCATGAAAATAGCGGAGGTGGAAATGAGGAGGATGACGAAGGTGAAGCTGTGGTGGAGCAAGTTTACATCGAACACTTCTCTATGGAAGAGCTTCATTATACTCTAAAACGGAACGCTGGAAGAGTAGTGGGGTTATATGATGAAGTGTCACTGTTGTACGAGCAACTTGATAAATACAAGAATGGAAGCTCGGATAGGAAAACCCTGCTATCATTGATTAACGGTGGTCCCTGGCGAAGAAATTTTAGAAATTCACAAAGCGTGGTTCCAAAAACTTGGTTCAATATCGCTGGTTTCGTGCAGCCAGACGTTGTGGTTAATCTGTTGAATGGGAATGACTACGATGGTTTCTGTGATAGGCAATTATTTGTTTGCCCGCCCGAAATGGACGTGGACTACGATGAGATGAAGAAAGTGCCAGAAGAAACTGCCCATTTGGAGGAAATATTCAAAGTTCTGGACAAGGAGCATAGCAGTCACGAAAGCAACGTGTACAGTCTGACTGAGGAAGCTCACGCAGAATTTGTGGCTTTTCATGACGAACTGAATGAGCGGAAGAGACGGCAACACAGGCGAGATAGGGATAGGAAAAGTGTGCTTTCAAAAGCGAAAGGACAGGTCCTTAGATTAGCCGCAGTTTCCTACGCGCTGCACCAAGCACTGGAGCATGTAAAGTCAGGTGAACGCCTGGAATGGTCATTCGTCATTCCACGAGATGTTTTAATTCAGGCGATTTATCTGATGAATTTTTGCATTGGGCAGAAATTCTCGCTTGGAAAGCCACCCGTAGAAAGCGAGAATGATGAAGGCAACGGAGGCGTGGTTAATATAGATGAGTATCGTGTGAAACGACTTTTGGAACTACCTTCTCCTGTAACGGTGACTAAAATATCGCAGAGCCACATACAGAAGCGGGTGGATAAGAAGTATAGAAAGGAAGAGGCAGAACAGCTGATGGAAGACGTGGTTAAAGTCGACCTAGGTCAAATTGTTTCAGAGGAGTACATGGCGGGGAAAGTTAAGAGAATGAAAAAGTTATTGTTGAAAAGGAAGGTTGAAGAGCTTACAGAGGAGGGTAAAGAAGTGCTGAAGCGGCTTAAGGTTGACATGGATAAATACGCTTTGTAGTTACTATATATATATACTGACAATGAACATATGGCTGATTATGGCTGCATAAATTGCGAAGAAACGTTTGGGTTTGGTTGTACTTGTATATAATATTTAGTAGTGTGTTTTTTAAACTTTATCATAGGCAATAGGCATTTGGGGAAACATTATAAGATAGTTGGGTAATGTAGTTGGACAGCGAACTTTGTACAGGTTAAAATTTATTTAAAAGTACTTCCCACTGTGGGACTTAGAAATAAAAGAAAGCGTTTCAAGTCTTTCGAAGCTTGTTTGCTTTATATTTCCGAACGACTTTTGCATATTTACCTTTGTTTTGCGGCGGAAATGAAGTTACGAACATCGTGAAGAAGTTGCCAATTTGAAACGGAATACTGATGCTATTTATACTCAAATTCAGTCTAAATCGGAAGTTGCGAACACCGCAAACATTCGGTGAAAATAATACTAATATATAGTATATGTAATGTCTAATGATTATACCCGAATACGCAGCTGACTTGGTTAGTTGCGAGTGTTTTGACTTTTGATACTTGTCGGGTTGTGGCTTGTGAAAGTATGACAAGATCGGGATGCAATACAATATTTAATATATTCTTATCTGGCAGAATTACATATTGTAATCTATTTGATGCGATTGTATTCTGTTGTATTTCCGTTCTTTAGAAAAGTTACAGTAAATCGTGCATGATATTTAATTTTTACACACGAGCAAGTGTTTTGACACCTTGTGAATATATTTATCAGCACCTAGTCGCCGTTTTATAGTTTGTGCAATATAAAAATTGCGGGGTTTGAAGGCTCGAATAAAAATGACAAGTTTGGGGAATTACAGTAAGTTCGATTTGGCAAAAAATAATTTTGATTGTTTTAGTGTCGCCGTTTGGCACAAACTACAAGTCCAAAGCAGGCCACGTGCTGACTTTGTCATACACGTTTCTCCGACCATACACAACGCTTGGCCCGTAAATTCGTAAAGTTAACAAACCGCTGAAAAGTTTGTTGTTCCAGGAAAAACCTCGACATAAAAAGCGATGTACTGCAGTTATGTAGTTCCCCAACCAATAACTCAATAAATTGTCTGTGTGTGCATTGTGCAACTCGCCCCGCACCCAAAACCCGAGAGCGCGTGCTTCGCAGGCTAATAGTAATGTAGTGCATTTTGCAGACACACAAACACTATGCGAATGTAGCAGCGTAGTCAGTATAGTTGGCGTAGTTTTTGAAATAGAACGAGGCAACAACATATGATACTGTTCCATTCAATAGCGATATGTTGCGTAGTTTTGAAATAGACTACGGCTATAATATTGTTTAATTCAATAGCGATATGTTGCGTGGTTTTGGGATAGAACGAGGCAACAACATATAATATTGTTTCATTCAATATATATATATATATATATATATATATATATATATATATATATATATATATATATATATATATATATATATATATAACTACAGACGGTACCGTTTCGGCCTTTTGGGCCTCATCAGTGTAGTGCTGATGAGCAGGATGAAGATGACTGCTATATACAGTCACCCTTGATGCACACAAAATGTGGGACATCAAGAACCATGCCAGAGCGCTCAACTGCAAGCAGTGAGCGTGCGCACAATGCGTAAGCGACAATGGTTCATCCTGTAGAGCGCTCAATATGACCTAAAGGTCATAGAGCGTATCTAACTACAGACGGTACCGTTTCGGCCTTTTGGGCCTCATCAGTGTAGTGCTGATGAGCAGGATGAAGATGACTGCTATATACAGTCACCCTTGATGCACACAAAATGTGGGACATCAAGAACCATGCCAGAGCGCTCAACTGCAAGCAGTGAGCGTGCGCACAATGCGTAAGCGACAATGGTTCATCCTGTAGAGCGCTCAATATGACCTAAAGGTCATAGAGCGTATCTAACTATCGTATATATATATATATATATGTAAAAATATGGATGAAGCGCGATCAGGTAAAGGCATAACTGAATAATGAAACGGCGTTCTCTGATCAAAAATATTTTATTTCGAGCTTTCGACCACCAGTCTGGTCTTCAACGGGAAGAAGATTAATGGAAAGTAGAGTGTGGTTACAATATATTTAAATAACTATGAATAACTTAAAACGGAAATAGAAAATGACAACTAGTAATATATTCATAAATTAATTGCGGTGTTTGTTCGTAAGAATGGAATATTGGCCCGGTATATATATATATATATATATATATATATATATATATATATATAAATATATATATATATATATATATATATATATATATATATATATATATATATATATATATATATATATATATATATAAAGATTGTTTGCTGTTACTATTAGTTTCACGCCCGTAGACGATCTTCAGACAACTGAAAGAAAACTCGTCTTGATTGTCCTTTTATAACGGTGGTTACGTTTGGCAATGGAATGTGGCCACGTCATTGCGGTCCGTTTCAAGTTGCGTATAGTCTGTGTTTTCTTTCGGCCGACGGCATTTTGAAAATATTTCGGATCTTTTGTTTAGGAGGTGGTTTGGGTCGGCTTTCAGAATACACAATTTTTCTTCCAGGCACAAATTACATCGTTTATCCCCACTGCGGTATGATTTCGCGCGTTTCAAAATTGACCATTTCACCGGCCATGTAGTCGCGTTTCTCCATCTTCACTTGATAGGGCCGTTTCCTTTGAATATGCAGCATCACGGATTGATTTCGTATGGTTGTTGTAACGGGTCTTAAAAGAGGTTGCAGTCATGCCAATGTATTTTTTGGTCGTCATGTCATCGGCTGTGGTCACTTCGGCTTGATAAATCAAATTTGCGGTAAGGCAGCTTCCTAGCATATATATATATATATATATATATAATAGGTAATATTTGGCATTTCACTCGATCAAACTACATGTTGAAAGGATTTATGGTGAAGGAAAATTTCGAGTGTTGGAATACATACATTTTAAGACCAAACCGGGACCAGTTGCGAAAAATGCAACTTAGCGGCCTTCCGGCTGGAATTGAACCCGCGACCCTGCGATTGCTAGTGCAGTGCTCTGACCACTGAGCTACGGAAGCCGTTGCCGAGAGCCTAGTCACGAGTTCTGTATATATGGTGGTAATGCCGGGATAAGAATCTGTATAATATTGTTTTAAAATATTTATATATATATGGACCACTTACAGTATTCTAATATAAATATTAGAACGCTGCTCATAAGTGGCAGGAATCCTGGGATAGTTCTCTTTAATTAGTGGTAACGTTAGCCTAGGGTTAGTTTTATTGAATCAACAACTGCTAACCATAGTGTGTAAATAGACACAATAGACCTTAATATACACTAGACGTCTATTAGACGTATATAGTGTATAATTAGACGCTAATATACACAATATACACAATAGACACTCACAGTTTATGTATAAGTGTGTAAATAGACACAATAGACGTTAATATACACTAGACGTCTATTAGACGTATATAGTGTATAATTAGACGCAAATATACACAATATACACAATAGACACTCACAGTTTATGTATAAGTGAGTAAATAGACACAATAGACCTTAATATACACTAGACGTCTATTAGACGTATATAGTGTATAATTAGACGCTAATATACACAATATACACAATAGACACTCACAGTTTATGTATAAGTGTGTAAATAGACACAATAGACGTTAATATACACTAGACGTCTATTAGACGTATATAGTGTATAATTAGACGCTAATATACACAATATACACAATAGACACTGACAGTTTATGTATAAGTGTGTAAATAGACACAATAGACGTTAATATACATTAGACGTCTATTAGATGTATATAGTGTCTAATTAGACGCTAATATACACAATATACAATAGACAGAATAGACATTTAAATACACGTATAGTGTATATTTACGTCTATTGTGTCTATTTACACACTTATCCTACAATGCATTGTAGGATAAGTGTGTAAATAGACACAATAGACGTTAATATACACTAGACGTCTATTAGACGTATATAGTGTATAATTAGTCGCTAATATACACAATATACACAATAGACACACTTATAGTTTATATATAAGTGTGTAAATAGACACAATAGACGTAAATATACACTATACGTGTATTCGACGTATATAGTGTATAATTAGACGCTGATATACACAATATACACAATAGACAATGACAGTTTATGTATATAAAGTGTAAAGTGTGTAAATAGACAGAAATATACACTATACGTCTACTAGACGTATATAGTGTATAATTATAGTATCTAATCTGATATATTGTGTCTATTTATTTAAATATACAGTCTTGTATAATTAGACAGAATATACAGTCGGAATATACAAGTGTATATTCTGTCTATTCTGCAATCCCGCGCCTTAGTGGCTCTCCGCAACAACAGCGCCACCTTTGTCCGCAGGTTTTATGACAACGGCATCTCGACATCGCAATGACTTCTAGAAGCTCTTCTTTGTTAAGGTTATGAACTTGTTTTCTGCGCGGAGGGTGCAATTTATCAATGGTGGCATTGTCTTACGAAAAGATCAAGGGAGGAAAAATCGCCTTCGGGTGGAGACCAAGACGATTTCTTGGGGTTGAGTTCTTCAAAAATATCCTTATTGTTATTAAAAGTGGGCTTATCATGAAAAAAGGCTTTGAGGCGTATGCGGCGGAAGAAAGATTCTGTATCCTCTTTAACTGAAAATAGGTCGATGGACAGTGATGAGCAGTGAGGAGGTGGCCCACATATGTTATCTGAGTACACTGGGCCTTGCATTTGTTTCGATTTAGTTTTAAGTTCTTCTCTCGGCACCTGTTCAGAATGGTCGTTAGGCGATGGTTGTGTTGGCTGATATTTTCTCCCCATACCAAATATCATCTGCAATGCATTCCACGCCCTCGAGTCCTTCTAATAGTTCCATCATAAGTTTCTGGAATACTTCTGGAGCCGAGGAGATGCCAAAGGGGAGTCTCTTGAACCGGTATCGCCCAACTGGAGTGTTGAAGTTGCACAATGTGGAGCTGCTATCATCAAGCTCAATTTGCCAGAAACCAGAGCTTGCATCAAGGATGGAAAATACCCGGGCATTTGGTAATCGCGACACAACTTCTTCAACAGTTGGCAATGGGTTTTGTGAACAACAGGCTTTATGTTGGTAAATAAGTCTGGATATAAGTCTGGATATTGATAGAGAATGTCATTACCACTTTCATTGACACTGGCAGGTCTATCTATTGTCATGATTCTTTGTATTAATCCCAATTCCAAACAGGTTTTACGATCAAGGAGAGATGGGTCATCTTCGTTAATTATCTGAAATGTGATTTGGTGGGTTGCGTCTTTGTGTTGACATTGAAAACTTGCTTTTCCGACTGGAACAATTTTATGCCCCGAGTAACTCACCAATCTAGCATTCGATGCAACAAGATCAGAGTTATTGTGAGCGATGGTGCTGTAAACAATGCGTGACATGACATTACACTGTGCGCCGGTGTCAAGTTTCATTTCAACAGGTTTGTTGTTGATTATGATATTTTCTTTCCAGTCGTCGTCATTGGTGTTTTGCACAGTTCCGATGAAAAATTCTTCTTCGATTTCATCGACTTGGAACGCTTGTTTGTTCCCTGGCGCTGTTTTCGATCGACAAACTCGAGCAAAGTGGTTTTCCTTTCGACAGTTATTACAAATTTTGCCGAAAGCTGGACAGGCCTATTTGATCGCTTGAATTCGCCACCGCAATTTCGACATTTCTTTGGCACGTACGATGACTGCTGTTGTTTCGGATTAAACCTCGGATGATGATAAGTGGATTTAGATCTTTCCAGTCCATGAAGAGACTTGTCGTTGTCGTCATGAAACTGTTTCAGTTGGCTTGAATTTGTTTCGCTCTTACGACATATATCAATGGCTTTTGTCAAGGGAAGTTCCGCTTCTCGGAGCAATCTGGCACGCAGTTGATCACTATCACTCCTGATTCCTCCTACGATCCGGTCACGAATAAGGCTATCGTTGAGTGTAGCGAACTCACAATTCTTGGTTTTGTTTTTCAGATCAGTAACGAAGGCGTCAATTGTTTCGGTTGGTCCTTGTGATCGCGAGAAGAATTGGTGGCGCAGAAATATCAAGTTATTTCGTGGTTCACAGTACTGTATGAATTTCTGTTTCAAGATCTCGATTTTGTGTTCGTCACCTTCCTCGGCAAATTCGAACGCATTAAATATGGTGCGAGCATCTTCTCCGGCCACGTGGAGGAAGTGGCTCACTGAACTTTTTCGGCTTTCTCGCTTATTCCACTGGCGATGAGAAAGAGTTCGAAGCTTTGAATCCATTTTCTCCAATTTTCAGCTAGGTTCCCGTCTAAACAAAGTTCACTGGGAGGCTTTAATTGCTCCATTTACAATGTATTTTAGTTCACTTCTGACACCATGTTGTGTACAGTGTACTCGTGTTTGAGTGTTATATATATATATATATAATAGCAAAGTGAAAAGGTGGTAAACTGCCAATAATTTAGTGACGAGATACTGACGTTTCGAGCGGAGCCCTTCATCAGAGTAAGACGAGATGAAATAAAATACCATAAAAATACATAGGGCTTATATATATGCCAAAGGGGTGTCACAAGTAGAAAGTAGCCAATCAAATGCACGGGAGATAAACAAACTAATAATTGATGAGATGCGAAAAGTTAAATCATTTGCTATTTTTACAGTTGATCAGCAAACAGACTGAGGGGGAGGGAGAAAGACAGGTCCAATATCCAAGGGGATTAGGCGATAATATATTAGCAGTAAGAAACAAAAACTTGAAAAGGAAAGTGCATAAGCTAATAATAAAAAGTTCCAAGCAAACTAAAATAACAAAAAACTTGTAGGAAATTAAATAAAAGAAAAACGTTCGTTAAGACCAAGAGGATGTGTGGTACCAAGTTTAAAAATGAGACGCTTCTCTTGCCGTTTGCGGTTATCGTTACCTGAGATGGGAAGGATGGCACAGACTTTCATGTCTGAAACGTTGGTTTTCTTACTGCTAATATATTATCGCCTAATCCCCTTGGATATTGGACCTGTCATTTCTCCCTCCCCCTCAGTCTGTTTGCTGATCAACTGTAAAAATAGCAAATGATTTAACTTTTCGCATCTCATCAATTATTAGTTTGTTTATCTCCCGTGCATTTGATTGGCCACTTTCTACTTGTAACACCCCTTTGGCATATATATATATAAGCCCTATGTATTTTATTTCATCTCGTCTTACTCTGATGAAGGGCTCCGCTCGAAACGTCAGTATCTCGTCACTAAATTCTTGGCAGTTTACCACCTATATATATATATATACTACTCGGAGTTTCACGCTTTACACGATCATTCAGAATTCTCAAATCTTTAAATAGTTCTTTTAAGAGAGGATATCGTGGTCCGCCGAAACACCCCCGGACTGGAATCTGAGCAATCTCGTGCCCAGAGCCTGCGTCCTCAGTCCGGGCATGAGATTGGAATCTGAGCCTAGCGTGATGTCTGCACAAGTGAAATATCGGATGTTTTCAAGTACGGAAAACAGAGCTCCGATATTTTACTAACATATCGAACAAGCGAGGTCAATAGTTTATTATATAGCCTAGTTTGCTGAAATCTACCTGAAAACGACGGAGACATATCATGACAAAACTATAGCAACGTATTGCCAATAATTTTTTCTAATTAAGAAAACAGAAATATATATAACATGTACAATTTAGATAAATCAGATAAACAGATAGAATTATTTTGTATTTTGCTTAAATTTTCCGCGTTAAGCGGTCGGATACGGAAAATATCCATTCCGACCGCTTATGAACCAATCAGAATGCTGAAATTTTCGTATTCGAACCTCTCAGTACCACGCCCATATAATATATCATAATTATACTTCATACCTGTTCCGATCATGGGATTGGAATCCAGATGGTGAATCCCACCTAGATTCTAAACAATAATAATATAGACCAATGGAAATCAATGGGAGTATATTTTCTTAATTCTTCAAAATAAAATATATATTGGATACAAATTGTGAGTTTTTTCCGTGGAAGTTTCATGTCTCTGGCCCATATCCGTCGAATGTGTTGAATTAAATTTTCTGCGACTTTCTACAACGACATATTTTCAACTGTGATTTATATCGCTTCGAATTAAAGAGCCTATAACCACAAATGCGATATTACTGATATGCATTCTACATGAAGTGAATAGTTGAATGACAAAATGTTTTATGACCTTGCGTTGATGTTCTATAATGTATTTTTCGACGAAATACTAATGACTGTGACGTCAACCAAGTCATCATTTCGGATACAATACTCTGCTGCTACAGACATTTGACCTGATTCAAACGTTGATGGTATATATATAAATGAACGCTATATGCTAGAAAGTTTATCAGTTTTTTCACTCAACCAGTTTATCACACAAAAAGCAGAAAAGAAACCCAAATTCCTGAATTGACGTCACACGCATTAGCATTTTAAAACATAAATCTGTTTATTATATAATAGACAGTGTTTTATTGATGGTTCCGCCACTAATAAAACTGATAATCGATTATTTATGGTAATCACACATGTGTTGATTATCGTGTTTTAAAATGTTTGTAAAATCGCATTACACTCTTGTGCTCTATTTTTGTTGATTATATAATAAACAGAAAAATACATGGATGCTTGGAAATATGAAATTTATTTCTCGTGTTGACCAGGATATCTCACTCGTTCGCTGTGCTCACTCGTACGATATCCTGGTCAACACTCGAAATAAATTTCATATTTCCGTGTATTATTCTTTATATAAAGTATGGAATGAAAGATCAAATGAAAGAAATATTTCACTGTTCAACTATTCACTTCATGTACAATCTATATATAAGTAATATCCTATTCGTGGTTATAAGCACTTTAAATTACGCGCGAGTTTTTTAAATTAGATTTCTGAAAAACTAATTATAATAATAACCTACATGTTGACTTATTCCATTTAGAGTTTTTCTCTAAACAGGAGACCTAAGGTTTCAAATAAAGGCCAATTTTTTACCCTGTAACAAATAATGGGAAGGGTCCCATTATAACAAACTACCACAAGGGTAGTGGGCGTTGCATAAATAATGTATAATGACTTATTGAAGAATTAGCCTCTATATCTTTGGGATTATGTAACGAAATCATCAAAGTGTGCATGTGTGTGTCCCACGTTATACAGTATGACGTCACAGAGAGGATCATTTACATATCAAATAAATCTTAATATATCAAGAAAAAGAGAGATATGGAAGAGTTGTAAAGGCCAATCTTTATAATTTCTAAAGTTTTTTCAAGACGGTTTATTTAGAACTGCATAAACCAACCTCGTTCCCAGGCCCATTTGCCTTGAGAGGCGGGCGGCGCTCAGGCAAGTGGGCCTGGGAACGAGGTTGTGCATAAACACTTTAATATCACTGATCTATATATATAACTGGACTGCGTGCTCCTATTAACTTTATGTTACGGAAAGTGTCCCCAACAAAATGGCGGAAATATGGGTCTTTTTCATGGGGACGACCACTGTCCGGAATGAGGTGCATAATTGTTTAAGCATATACCAACAAGTTGATGAAAATTAGGGGGAAATTTGGTTTAATTTGAGAAATATAGCCAGTCGTCCGCGAAAAGCAAGTGAAAGGTAAAATCTCCCATAAGGGTGAATTCCATATTTGGAGTTGTTTACCAGTTTTGAAGGCAAGAAATCTTTTCAAACCGTGGAGCAAAGCAAGGCAAAAGACTAGTGAATTTTAGCACAAATATCAAATTTAAGTACGGTAAACAGGAAAATCTGATGACGAAGAACTAATGAATGCTGGGAGTGTAAAATTACAGTTTTGCTTTTTAAAAGATTAATCAGCGTTTTTCAGTTCGTTCAGTGCATGCAGTTTCATGTTTTTTGTTGGTTGTATTTCGTTCATTTATAAATATTTCCTTCGTTTTTTTGTGGTATAAAAGTGGGAATGTTGACCAGGTTATTTGCTTAGTATTTAGTTCACTAATTCAACAAATGTGCTACTCGATAGCTCGTCAGTTTCTTCGGCTGTGATTTTACGGCCAAGCTGTCATTTTTAATTTTGCGTGTTTTTTTTGTCGTAAGAATGGTTTGTTGTTAAGCTAGTAATGTTATCGAATTCTATGTAAAAGACAATAAAACTTCTCCAAAATGTATGCCAAAGTATGAAGTAAAGTTCTTTGTTTTTAAAATATGTTGTGAACGAAAACTAACAATAGTAAAATGTATTCAATTGAGTGTGTTTTCGATGATTGTATATAAATACTAAGTAAAGTAATTTCGCTGGACATAACAAATGTTTTCTACCTGTATGGTTTTAACAGTTGCTTTTAATTATATGGATATCCAGTGTTTAAAAAAGCGAGCCTACAAAGGCTACATCCAACAGTCGAAAGAAAAGTTCAACAAAACCTCTCAAAAGAGCAGTGGTCGCTACCACGAATAGGACCCATAAATCGGCCATCTTGAAAAACATTTTGGGGACATTTTTCTGAGGGGTACCCGCAGTCCAGTTATATATAGATCAGTGTTTAATATACAAACCTTTTAGAGGTTTTGATTCGTATTTTAACACTGCCTACGTTGCACAACACTTTTATATTATTTCTATCAACTTTTATAAAACAATGGTTACTTTACGCAAGCTGTGATTGGTCCCTTGCCGGTCTCGATCAGGCTACGGAGACCGGAATGACGTCAGTAAAGAATGAGAATTGACATTAAATCAAAAGCGTTATTATATATCGTAATTATGGCTGACGTTTCGTATACAGTTACTTGCCAAAAGTTTAAATACAAGCTCAAAAAGTTCAATATTGTGCAAAATTTAATTACAATCTTTCACAATTACTTGTTACGTGTTCAACTATGCTTTTAGTTTTATAATTGGTTGGCAAGATTTCATTTAAGCTAAAGTAAACAAAAATGTATCGGATAATGTTAACAAAATGTTGGGGCGTCGTCAATATACTTAGTTGCAAACCCCTGTGCTTTGAGGACCTTCTTTGCTCGTGTTTTGCACTTCATGCCCGATATTAAGGGGGCCATTGCCCTCGAATGCAGGCAAAGATAAGATAGCGATCTCATGCGTAAAAGGATAAAAATACAGCACAAATGTGATATTAGACAGGCGGATAATCTACGAAATTGTAAGTGAAACATAATGTGGATGACTGTTTTAACTAGGAGAACGTTTAAATAATGTAATTTTTGTATTCTTTATTCTGTTTTCTAGTTGACTATTTATATATATTTATTGACTGTTGTACAAGATATTATAGTATATATTACGTACGCTTCAAGAAAGATAGTACAGAATTCGATCATTTGTCAGTCTGGCGTAGTGATTTTTCTAGTTGAAGTAGTGTCCCACACGAGGGTGCGAAACAGTCAAAATTTCTTACATTTGAAAGATCACCGAATTGCAAACAAACGGGAAAAGACAAGGACAACCGACTGCAAGAAACAAGCGACCGACCGTCCTCGAAAGTCCCGGCAACTTGCAAGAGTCAAGAAAGATCATAAAAGGTCAGAAAATTCCGTTTGATGCTGTATTTTGTTTGATAAAATTCAGATTTTTGTGAACAAAACTTGGCGAATACATTCTCGATAGCGTGTTACACGAAATCGAGGCTCATCAAAACATCGCTCAGAATAACAAAAACACATCGCCCAAAATGCAAAAAGTGGAATTGAAAACTCTGATTGGAAAAAGAAATAATGCAATTCAGTCTATAAAAGAAATGTTTGAGGAATTCGAGACCGGAATCTATTTTCAGTTTAGTTGAAGCAAAGTATAGAAATATAAAGAAACAACAAGAAACCATAGCTGATAGAATTGTAGAGGATGGTTTGTCGGAAGATGATCAGATGTTAAAATCCAACCAAGAAGTTGGCGAAAAGCTAAAAAATGACTATTTACAACTCGCTAAAGTTTATGCGGCTTACCAAAACAAGCTTAACTCAACTAAATCGTCTACAGAAAATTCAGAATCATTGGAAGCGATGACGTCGGCAGTGACAAAAATGGCAGAAGCCATACAAGGCTCCAAGTCAAAGGCTAGTGGCCTTAAAGGTTACCAGTACCATCTTGGGAAGGATGTAGAAGATCATATTCCACCTGGAAGAAAGAATTTAATCACTGGATGGTTAAATATTCACAAGATAAAGATGAGCAACTACAGCGCTTCAGGAAAGCAATGCCTAAAGGGTTCTGGTGGACAGACCAGGTGAAAACTTGCAAGAGTATTGATCGTGCATGGGAAATTCTTGATGTTGAATTTGCTGACAAAAGGAAACTCATGGATAAATTATTGGCGGGAATAAATAACCAAAAACCAGTGAAGAGAGACTCAAGATCACTTTCTCAATATGCATCCTTAATAACCGGCTACGTAAATGATATGGAAGACAATGGATGTCCTGTTTCCTTGTCGACCGAAGCTCCTTTCTTGATGTCCCAAATTCTCGGAAACTTAATCCTGGTGACAATTCAGCCTTTGGTCGAGATATGAAGAGATAAAAAGGAAGAAAATGTATCAAACCTTATCCACTGGTTGCATGAAGAGATAAGTCTTCGTTCAAGAGGAAAATCTAATCTTGAAAACGAGAATGGTCCCAGGAGGTCCGAGAACCGATCTGCAAACTCTGAAATACATGAACCAGAGACATGTCCTCTTGGTTACCAAACAAAACACCAACTCACTGCTTGTCCTACCTATCAGAGTTCAACAGTAAACCAAAGATGGGACATTGTTAAACAGAAGCAGAGATGTCGGAAATGCTTAAGAGCTCACCATACCAAAGACTGCAAGAAGGCTGATGGTGCTACACCAGGAGAACCTGGAGAGCCTATCGCTAAGATGAACTGCTTTGGTTGGTACGTATTAGGCCAACTTGCTACGAGCAACTCAAGAATTCAATCAGTTGATGTTGGTACGATGAGCGTGATGGAAGACATGAATACTCTTCTACAGCAAGATCTTAAACCAACCGAACTGTGTATACGTGCAGCAAGAGCGAATTACGGGAGAACAAGTTTGTTAAGTCACTTTCCGAGTCAACGACAGTGGTAGACGGCAGGATCCAAATCAAGATGCCTTGGAAAGAAGATGGCCCACCGAAACATAGCAACTATGACATTGCTCTTAAAAGAATGCACTCAACTGAAAGATCATTTGAAAGAAAAGATTGCACCGAGGTCATTGACGAAGAGGTTCAGTTAGTTTCCCAAGGTTTTGTGACCGAGATTCCCCTGAAAGAAGTGGATCATACGAAACCTGAATGGTATTTACCACTTCAAGCCATCTTCACACCTGACAAGACAACAAAGCTTCGACTTGTCTTCGATTCATCCGCGAAAGGTCATGATGATCGCTCTCTTAATGATCATCTTGAGAAAGGCCCAAATTATATCAACGATCTTCCGAGTGTCCTTGCGGCATGGCGAT